>PVIY010058968.1:0-12244 GCA_004026745.1 Myrmecophaga tridactyla | reverse complement strand
TAACAGCCACACTTCTAGTTTTGATCACCCTCCCCAATCCTCTTGCTTGCTATTATTTACTCTTCAGAGTACTCAGAAGTTGCTTTAAGAATTCTGACCAGAATTTTTAGTTCTAATCAGTAGAAGGTAGACTGTACTTATTCTACCTTACAAAAAAAAAACAGAATTTTGTCCAGAAACAAATTCTGATATTTATGGTCAATTATTTCTTGACAAAGGCACAGTATTATTCATAATAGCCGAAAAGTAGAAATAATCCAAATATTCATTTACTGATGAGGGGAAAACAAAATGTTATTCCTTGGAATACTATTTAGTTGTGAAAAGGAAAAACCTTTTAATACATGCTATAAAATAGACGAATCTCAATAACAGTAAGCTAGGTGAACAGTCAGATACAAAAAAGCATATTGTTTAATTTCAAGAGATAACTCAAAAGTACCAATAGCACTCTATTAATATAGCTGTCAGAGTGAACAGAAACTTTTCAGTTCACAATGATAAATAGCTCTAATCCACAGATCTCCATATACACTCTAATTTAGAAAAAACCATCACATTCAAGGTACACAAAATTTTTTGAAAACATAAATCTACAGAGACAAAGGATTAATGATTGCCTGGGGCTGGGAGTGGACGTGAAAACTGATAGTAATGGGCAGTTTTTATGGCAACAGAAATAATCTAAAACTAGATTCTGATGATAGTTGTACAACTCTTTAAATGTACTAAAAATCACTGGATTATACACTTTTTTAAATTAATTTTTTAACTTTTAAAAAAATATAACAACAAACGCAAACATTCTTAACTTATGATCATTTCATTCTACATATATAATCAGTAATTCACATCATCACATAGTTGCATATTCATCATCATGATCATTTCTGAGAACATTTGCATCAATTCAGATAAAGAAATAAAAAGACAGCAGAAAAAAATTCATACATACAACACCCCTTACTCCTCCCTTTCATTGATCACTAGCATTTCAATCTAAATTTATTTTAACATTTGTTCCCCCTGTTATTTATTTTTATTCCATGTTTTACTCATCTGTGGATAAGGTAGATAAAAGGAGCAGCAGACACAAAGTTTTCACAATCACACAAATTGTGAAAGCTATATTATGATACAATAATCTTCAAGAAACATGGCCACTGGAACACAGCTCTCCATTTCCAGGCAGTTCCCTCCAGCCTCTCCATCACATCTTGACTAACAAGGTGATATCTATTTAATGCATAGGAATAACCTCCAGGATAACCTCTCGACTCTGTTTGGAATCTCTCAGCCATTGACACTTTATTTTGTCTCATTTCACTTTTTCCCCTTTTGGTCAAGAAGGTTTTCTCAATCCCTTGATGCTGAGTCTCAGCTCATTTTAGGGGTTTTCTCATGGATTATACACTTTTAATGGAGCAATTATGGTATATAAATTATACTTCAATAAAGCTATTAAAGGAAAAAATCTGATTAATAATTCTCCGAGGTCATACAGGCATTTTAAAAGTTGTTAAAATCAGTTATTTCTTCATTATTCTGTGCTTGCACCATGAACAGCAAATACTTATTAATGCCACAATCACTGAAGAAATAATGGGACAGGTGTTCTAGTTTACTAGCTGCCGGAATGCAATATACCAGGAACAGAATGGCTTTTTAAAAGGGGAATTTAATAAGTTGCTAGTTTACAGTTCTAAGGCCAAGAAAATGTCCCAATTAAACAAATCTACAGAAATGTCCAATCAAAGGCATCCAGGGAAAGATACCTTGGTTCAAGAAGGCTGATGAAATTCAGGGTTTCTCTCTCGGGTGAAAAGGCACATGGCAAACACAGTCAGGGCTTCTCTCTCGGCTGGAAGGGCACATGGCGAACACGGTGTCATCTGCTAACTTTCTCTTCTGGCTTCCGGTTTCATGAAGCTCCCCAGGAGGCATTTTCCTTCTTCATCTCCAAAGGAGCTGGCTTGTGGACTCTCTGTTTTGTGGTGCTTCAGCATTCTCTGCTCTCTCCGAATCTCCATTCTCCAAAATGTTTCCTCTTTTATAGGACTTCAATAAACCAACCAAGACCCACCCAAATGGGTGGAGACATGTCATCACCTAATCCAACTTAACAACCACTCTTGACAAAATCATATCATCCAGGGAGATGATCTGATTACAGTTTCAAACACACAGTAATTGAATAGGGATTATTCTACCTTTATGAAATGGGATTCTGATTAAAGCATGGCTTTTCTAGGGGGCATACATCCTTTCAAACCAGCACAGCAGGAAAGGTTTCAACTGTCACGAAAGTACTCCATTAGATAAATATATGGAAGAACTCTGTCAAAATTAGCACTGCTAAATCAGGTTCGGAAACTCACACAGCAGGATGAATTATATCCACATTAACATTTTTATGAAAAAGATTTTAGGAAGAAAGGGGAACAAATGGTAAGTGCTTTAACTTGAGGCAAAGTTTGTGGTAGTCAATTCTTTAATACCCTCAGACCAATTCTGATTCTGCCTTTCAAATGTTCATTCACTTCAATAACCTTAGACTCCATTACTGTAAATTATATCAAAAGGTCAGTTACCAGGTATATTACATTGAAAACAACTTTGCATTAGGATTCACTGAAGTTATACTTCTAACAAAAAGGAACAACATGTATGGGATTCATTTTTTTTTCTAACCGTTGCGCTTTTCCCTCTTCCTATCATCCTTTTTTCTCCTCTTGAAGTCACCCTCTTGTAAAAAGGAGAGTCGTGTGTGTGAAAATTTTCTTCCTCACCCCCCGTCCATTCTCCTCACCCCACTATAAAGCTGCAACTTCATATTAGAATGAAACTATTAGATTGAAATTGCTACAGATAAAGTCATCATACCATGAAGACTTTCTCAAATCGCATCACCACTCTTCAAGGGTTTTACCTAAACAATTGTTCCCAAGGATTTCAATCCTCTTCTATTCTAGGGTGTGTGGGAATCTATACAATCTCCTGTCTGAAAATAATGGCTTCTCTTCACCGTTAAACACACATCCTCTCTTTTCTGAACTGCCACATCCTATAAACACACTCAAAAAGTTGCAACTACACAGCAAAAATCAGCTATTTCGAACACAACCAAGAGTCAAAGAAAGAAAAAAATATGTACAAACAAATTAGCAAGAATTATATTTGAATATAGGTGTGTGAATAAAATTAAACTTCTTCAGTAAGTCAAAAGGTTTAAATTACTTGCTATTGAACTCACCCCATTACTTTACCCCAAAATTTCTTCAGTATATTTTATACAAAGAAATATTTTCTAATGTATCCAAAGACATTATTTTTAAAATAAAATCTGTATTTTCTAATGCAGTTAACCACATTTAGCTCTACAACCAAGCAGACAAGTTTAAGTTGGTGTAAGGGGGGGATATAGTAAAGACTGGCCTTACCCACATGGGAAATAACTGCTTTCCTGGCCTAATGCTCTTCCTATTAAGATCAAAACAAACTGAGACTATCCTAAGAACTCTTCCAATTTTTAAAAAATAAAATCTAAGTGCTCCAAAGTTAGGCAGATATTGTCCAGATATTGTTTTACTGAAAAGTAAAATTATGGCACATTTATTATTGTGTTTAAATCAAAAGCAGTTACTCCACGAATAAAATAAGGCCATTTCAGAAGCTAATTATCTAGGTTTAAGAAAGCACATACAGCGTTGGTATAGACAAGACCACCAAGCTTAAACATTGTGAACTAATATTTCTAAAACTTCAGTTTAACCCTCAGTCCACTTTGCACTAGAATTTTCCAAATAAACCCCATTAACCAGGCAAGAGTATGAAATAATGCCACAGTATGCACTTGAGCTATTTAGAGAAGATTTACTGAGAAAGATAAAGTTTCTGCACAAAAATAAAATACAAGTTCTGAAACGCAATGTTTTATGACATAATTGTGGCACGGAGTCTAAGTTTTCTAAGTAACTGCCAAAATAAAACATACTGGTTTTTTTTATTTTTATATGTTGTGTGTGGCAAGGGGTCACATTTCATTCTTTTCCTATGTGAGTATCCCATTATTGCAGCATCATTTGTTGAATTTTTGTTGTTTGTTTTTTCTTTGTTTGTTTTGCTTGTTTGTTTGTTTTGGGGAAGTGCACGGACCAGGAATTGAACCCAGGTCTCCCGCATGGCAGGCAAGAATTCTACCACAGAACTATCCTTGCATTCCTAACATGCTGTTTTGATTCATGGAATTGGAGAACTGAAATAAAATATCAAGATGTACTTATATCAGTCTCCTGCCTTTGGCAGCTCAAAACCATCTGGATATACCATCCAGACAGATGGCTATTACTAACACAGCTTTCTAACATGAACAGGACAGTAAGCCCACAACCTCCTTGGAAGCCTCTTTTAATGTTTCATCACCCTGAAGTGATGACCATCCCCTCCAGTTATCTTAAACCTTCTGCTCTGCAACCAAAACTCATTTCTCCCACGACACTGGTGATAAGTTCGGGACTTTCTTCTGTATACCTTGCTTACTATAAATACTCTCCACACCTTAATCTTTCTCTTTTTTCTCTGGATCTTTCTTCTTACTTATTTCTTCTTACTCTCTCTGGTTGCTATCCATTTTCCACAATGCATTTTTTTTTTAACTATCTTTTAGCTGCTGCTTGGAAAAAAAAAAAAAAGTAACTTTTCAAAGCTAAATTCTAATCAATTATTTGTCTAACTTAGCAGCATGCATCCAATTTTGAAATCACCCCCAGAAGAAAAAAGGGGAATAGACTTGAAAAAGTTATTCTGGAACATTCTAGTTGTTCAAAAAAATTTCTTTTCTTTAAATGATATAGGGATATGGGAGGAAGTTAATGAAGCTAATAGAAAGTATTTTCAATGGAATGACATATGTAGGTACATTCCTCCTATTAAAATACAACACATATAAATCAGAAGTCTCATTGCTGAATAGATAATTCAACATCTTTGACCAAATCAACTGCATTTACATTTCTATTAAGTCAGAGTCGTAACATTTTCAGGGGGACTTTTGCTCACACACAGAAACAAGCCATGCTATTCTGTTCTACTTTATACAGAAAAATCTTTAATTACATCTTAGATTTCTTTGTTTGTTCCATCTTACTCAAATCGTGTATTTCTTGAGTGCAAAGAAGAAAAAAGATTGAAAAACACCTGTCTGAAACAGTAGGTATACAACAGTGGAAAGCATTAATATCAATGAACATTTCTAAAAATCCAGATACTAAAGCCCGAAGCTAGACTAGTGAACAGAGTCTTTGCGAATAGGGCCCAGACACCTGTAGTTTTATAGAGTTCCAAGGGCAATTCTCATGCACAGCCAAGGCTGAGAATCATGACTTTAAGAGCCTAAGCAGAAAGCGTATATAAAGCTACCTAGAAGTAGAAAATGTTAAAAGCTGTATAGTACCCTGAAAGATCACCTAAATCAACTCACCTTCTGAAGTATGAGTCTTAAAGTACGCCTAAGTAAATTGCCCAAGGTCATATGGATAGTAAAGCCAGAAAGAGAACCCAGACTAATGCTCTTTCCACCACACAAGACTGGCTATTCTGTTTGGAGGGAGAAAGAGTATTAATTCTTGATTCTACCACCAATTTAATAACATAAGCACTCACATACCAAATTCTGAGAGAAATATGGTGTGCTAGTTTGCAAGCTGCCAGAATGTAATATACCAGAACTAGAATGGCTTTTAAAAGGGGGAAATTAATAAAGTACAAGTTTACAGTTCTAAGGAAGTGAAAGTGTTCAAATTAAGGCACCAACAAGAGGTTGCCTTCACTCAAGAAAGGCCAATGGGTCAGAAACACCTCTGTCAGCTGCGTAGTCATGAGGCTGGCATCTGCTGGTCCCTTGCTCCTAGACTCCATTGCTTTCAAACTCTGTTTCTGTGGGAGCTCCTTATTTTGCTTCTCTGGGACTTCTCTTTTCTTGGCTTCTCTTGGCTCTCTCCAGGTTCTGGCTTGCTTAACATCTCATGGTGATGTCTGCTGGGCTCCAAGCATCTCCAAACATCCGTGTCTCTGTACTCTGAAGTTTCCTTCTGTTCTCTAAGCATTTACATCGGCTCTCTCTGTTGGTTCTGAAGCTTCTGTCATTTCTGACTGTCTCCAAAATGTTTCCTCTTTAAAGGAATTCAGTAACCTAATCAAGACCCACCTGGAATGGATGGAGCCACATCTCCATCTAATCAAAAGGTTATATCCACAACTGGGTGTGTCACGTCTCTGTGGAGATAATCTAATCAAAAATTTCCAACTTACAATATTGAATCAGGATTAAAAGAAACAGCTACTCCCACAAGACTAAATCAGGATTAAAATATGGCTTTTCTGGGGTACAAAATATTTTCAAACTGGCACCTCTTTGCTGAACCTCAATTATCCTCTGAAAAATATGGTGATAACAGTACCTACAATGGAAAATTGTTATGATTAATTATAAAAGGCCTGGAACATATAATAGAACTCAAAAAATGCCACTTCCCTTCAACATAGCACTCTTCCTTCCTTTCCTTTTTAATTCTAGGGAAAAAAAAAAATTCACTGTCAGCAAACCTCTCCTGAATTCTCACCAATGCATCTTTTTGTAGCATTCCTCATTAATTGGTAATGCCTTGGTCTTTTCTCATTCAATAATGCTCATAGATTTCCTCAAATCTCAGTTTAAGATGTACCTCCTTTAAAGAATATTCAGAGCTAACTTTACTCTAATTACTTCTTTTGTCCTTCATTATTTACTTGTACTTGTAAACCTTATACTTGTTTATACCTTCCTTTGAAACTTTAATATTGTAATTATTACTTAGTTGCTTTATTTTTTTCAGTATTTAGAGCACAAGCTATTAAAAGATTATACATAAACTCCCCCAAAACAAGGATATTAGCATACTCTGTTCACTGATGGATCTCAAGCAACTAGACAATGCTGGGAACACAGAGGTACGTAAACAGTTTCTGAATAATAAGGAAGGCATTATTTCTCCTTCCATTCATGAATCGCTCCAAAATTCCAAATGTAATGTTAAACACATGGATATAAATTTAAGCCTTCTGAATAAATGAAAAGAGATATGCCTGATATTTTTAAATTTATAAAATTCAAAATAATTACTAGAGCCACAATAAATGAATCAATTCATTGACTACAGAAAATTGCTTACCTTGCTCATAACATGATCTTTCTAGTGACTCCCTGTCATTACTTTAAGAACTGGATATATGGTGTCAGAAGAAACATAGAAGTTAAAGGATTTCATTATGACCTTGCATTTTACAACCTGTCTTCCTATGGTAAAGAATTGCTAAACTTTGTTCTCTTTCAAAATTTTCAATTAAGAATAATCAAATGAGGGCGGGCCACGGTGGCTCAGCAGGTAAGAACGCTTGCCTGCTGTGCCCGAGGACCCGGGTTCGATTCCTGGTGCCTGTCCATGTAAAAAAAAAAAGAATAATCAAATGAAAGAACACCAATTTCTAGCTTACCCTGGTCTCAAGTTATATAAATAACAGTATATAAATTTAAAGTTAAATTTAAGAGAGTAACTTTATTTATAACAGTGTATATGTTTTATCCTATACATCTTAAACCTCTGGAAGGCAGAAGACAGGATCATACCTTTCCTGAAAAACTTACAAAAGTATCATTTTTTAAACAAATCATAATATTCAATAACTATTTATATGTGTGTGTGTGTGTGTGTGTGTGTGTATTTTTTTTTTTAAGACGAGAGGAGACACACAGAGGACGAGAGGGAAAGTGAAGGGGGGGTTACACCGGGGAAATGGGAGAGTTTGAGAAGGCCGATACGCTGACACCAGAAGTGTGCAGAACGACGGGAAAGAACAAAAGAGGAGAGAGACAGGTAACCTGCTGTACCGTCCCCTCCCCTGCTTTCCAATCTCCCCCCAACCCTTTCTGCAGGAGTGACTTAGTGAATCTAAGAGGCTGTAGCTCCTCCTCCTTTTCTCTCTCTCTCTCTCAGGGAGGAGAGATGCTGGGCGGGGGTGGGAGAAAACCAGGGCTTGTTATTGTCAATAGCTTAAGAGGCTAAAGATGGCGACACTTCCGGTCACGCGGCAATGAGGGAGGGGCGGCTTAATAACTATTTATAGGCAGTAATTTTAAAATTAGCTCTTCGAATAGAAAAACATACCAAAAAAAAATCTACTCCAGCAATTGGTCTGTGTGATGGTTTGAAGCTACTGCATCCCAGAAAAGACTATGTTTTTAATCCATTCCTGTGGGAGTAGACCTGTTATGGGTGAGTACTTTTGTTAGGTTATTTCAGTTGCTGCATGCCCTAGGTGGGTCTTAATCCACTTACTGGAATCCTTGATAAGAGTATAAAAGAAAAGTTGCCCCCAGAGAAGATAAGAGAGACAGAAGCTAAGAGAGGAAACACAAAAAACTGAGAAGAAGCCAATGAAGCCAGAAACTGGAAGCAACGAACCCGAGAGAAGAGGAAGAAAAGAGCAGATGTAGCTATGTGCCTGATCCTGTGACAGAGGAGCTGAGGATCACCTAGTGGGAAAGAGGTATAGTCCTGCTGATGGCTTAATTTGGATGTTTTCACAGTCTTAGAACTGCAAACTTGTAAACTAATAAATCTCCACTGTTAAATGCCATTCCATTTATGACATATTCATTTCATCAGCTTTAGGAATCTAAAAGTCTTTTTTTAGCTTAGATAATTTTATCAAGACACAAAGATCCAGCTATCCATAAATAAGACTTTACAAAGAATATCAATATGGTGTTAAAGATTCAATGAGATAGCTGAATTGTGAAGGGTATTTTTTTCTATTCATTTTAAGCCATTTTTATTCCACACCTGAAACCATAACAGTGATAACTGGAATACATTAAAAAATGAATCTTGATTATATAATTTCACAGGCCTTGGCTACTATGTAAATTTTCAATTATCAAAGTATAGGGCTAATGAATAATTAGAAAACTCTAATCTAACTAACTACACTGAGAGAGAATATATTGTTAATATAGAAAGAATGGGATTTGGAGTCAGATTGAGGTCAAATCCTGGCTTTTCCATTTTCTAGCTGTTTGAGCAAAGGAAAAATGTTCAACTTCTTTGAGCTTCAGTTATCAAGCCTCAGTTATCAAAACAGGCATAATAATTTCACACTTGCAGAGTTGTGATGAGGATTAAAGAAGATCTCTATTTAAAATTTACAATTTATTATAATCTATAATGAGTTTCAAACTCCTTTAAAAATTTTCTTACTTGCAAAGAGAGAAACTGTTTTCTAGTCTCAAAACGTCTTAAAACATCCAAGAAGAAATGCCTAAAAGGTGGTCTAACAAATTTCAGTGTTATCATGCATCCTAATAAGTTCATTTCAAGACTGATATTTTCATAATTTGGATATGCCACGCTTTATTCCTCCTACCCAGTATTACTGTCATGAGGTTATCTATTGATCCCTGCTTAACAGAAAATTTTACACTAACAGGTTAGTATGATTTTTAAAATGCCTTAGAACAAGAAAACTCCTTGCCATGCTCCTCCCTTATCATACCATAAATTTTCCAATATGATAAATATGGTGATTTGTTTCTGTTTTAAATAATTCATTAAATTATTAACCTTTAAATTTATCGCTTACTCCAAAAAGGATTTTCTTCTATTGCCCTGCTTTTAAAATAGAGTATAAATCTAGCATGTTCCAAATGGAATCTGGATACCAGTTACTTACAGACCCAACCTAAAATAAGCATTTCTGATTAAGTCAAATAATTAGATTAAAACTAATTCATGGCCTATTCTAGCTACCATTTACTGGATGCTTACTATATGTTATGCTGTATATTTTAAAACTATAGAATATTACTATTTTATCAGCTCTAAAATATTGTAGAATTATAAGAAAAATCCCAATTTAAGAGGAGCTAAAATATGAAAATTAATAGATGGTGACTATGAGGTGCCATTGATTAGAAGGCATATTTCAGTTGCGGAGATTCTAAAATGAAGAAAAAAATATATGCATCTCATCATATTAACCTCATTTTAGAAACGGAAAGTCAAAGAGTGCTTAAAAATTTGCTCAACTTTAAGACCTGTTAACCAGGTTGCTCCATTGGAGCTATTCCCAGTAATTTTGGGAGAAACAGATCAAAAGCCAGCTATTTTAATTACTTTCTCCCCAGTAAGTTAAAGATACAAACCTCAACTCATATTCCTATGTTCAGATGATTACTTATAAAACTGTCCTGCATACATTTCCCCAACCCCCTCGTAAAAAAAGATCAAGTTCAAAAGTCTGTCCCCCCCATAAGAAAATTTATACGTAATTGTTAAAATGTGAAATACATTTTGACCCATTCTAGGCAGATAAATATGTATGACCCTATTAATGGGAAGCTTTTCTCAAAATGGCACCACATATTTCAGTTTACTGAGATTATAAAGAGATAAGTGAATTCTTTCTTCACAGAGAAAATATACTTTACAATTTAATGTCAAAGTGTTTTGCCAATATTCAGTTAAACAATGAAGAGTATATACTTTCCAAAAGATTGCGCATTTTGGCCTAATGAGCAAATGTTTCAACCAGTCACATTTATGGGAATATACTAACACAATTCCACTTAATTCCTTAGAGATTTTTTCACTCCCAAACTCCCACTATTAAATATTTAGGTGATTGAGTTATAAATATTACATTAAACTACATAGACCTTAATCTCAGAATACAGAGTGCTAATTTATTTTCTTCAAGTATTTGCTACCAGACTAGAAAAAGGAACATGGCAAAGTTCAAAGTATATTCAACTTAAACCTACATATGCCTTACAATAAGGAGTGAATTTTTAAAAAGTAGACAGGATGGTAATCAGGTTGGTAATGAATTTGGATTGGAAATTTATTTTATGTGGTAGAATTTTGTTTTTTAAGAACTGGTAGGAGAATTTTAAAAAGTCAAAACTTAGAATCTGTATTTTCACTAAATCTCAACCACACCAAAAAGCAAACTAACTCCATTTCTCTTTATCTCTTTAGGTCTGTGGTTAAAGTGTGAGCATTTCAAATTATTTTACCCTAAGAAATAAGTATCAGATCTGTATGGAAATAGAATACAGTGAAAGGAAAACATAGAAAGTTATTTTTACTAAAGAAGTATTTTTGCAGAAGTTGTCACTAAAATAAGATGTCATTTTTTTATTAAGAGTAAAAACAATTGATAATCAAAGATTAAAAGGCCCAGCAAGTTGTTTTCAACCCAAGATCTGTTTCCAATGTGAATGTGAATTAAAACAAATTTTGCTCCAAGTATACCCAATATTATGCACTTCAATATTAAGGTATTTATCAACTGCTTACAGAATAGCAATTTTGAATTCACCACATTTTATATTTTAAAAACTGTAATCATGAATTAAGATGTAATAATTATATCAAAATTTTCATCTTACTTCTCCATTTCTTAATGTTTTGATAGTTCCTCTTGCTACACCCATTCTGAAGAGTGTTTCTGTGGCCTGCAAATAAAACATATAAAATATATACTTTATTATCTGTATACTCAAAATTGTAAAAAAAAAATCCATCATAATTCTTTCCAGAAATTCCTAGAGAATCATTAACATGGCATAATAAGAGTTGAAAGTTCAAAATTATACCCAAGAAATATTTTCAGATGCCGTTAAGATTATCAAAAGTTCGAAGTAAGTTGTTTCAAAACAATATTGAGACTTCCGGGTCAAGATGGCAGCTTAACAACGTGTGCGTTTTAGTTTGTCCTCCAGAACAACTACTAAATAACCTGAAACAGTACAGAACAGCTCCTAGGGCCACGTCAGTGACCAGACACACAGCGTACCCCAGTCTGGACCAGCTGGACCGGCTGTGAGCACCCCCCAGAACCGTGAGTTCCCAAAGCTGCAGCGGCCAGTGCCCCTCCCCCACAGGCCGCTTCCCAGAGGGGACAGAAAAGGACTTGACCAGCAGCAGGGACTGGGCACAATCAAACACCAATTATGGAACTAATTAACAAATTCTGACTACTAAAATTAGGCCCCCAGCTTATGTGAACCTGATCAAAGCGGAGGTTGCTCATTTTTGCCCCGGCGCCAAGGGGGAAGGACTGACAGACAAGGGAGAAAAAAAAAAGAAGGAAACAGAGGTTTTTGTGGCTGTGTATCTACAAAGGCTTGACTGCCTCGGGATACAGC
>PVIY010058967.1:0-12325 GCA_004026745.1 Myrmecophaga tridactyla | reverse complement strand
TTGCTGTGGTAGTGCTGATGGTTTCCTTTTGAACATAGCTCCTAGCATGCAATAGCAGTTTTCCCCCTGTACCCTAAACTTAAACATTCTTTGTATAAAAACCATATCTTTGAAGTAGTTTTTGTGAGAACTAATTCGTATTTCTAGTGTTAATCACTGGGACCCGTAGGTCTAAACAACCCCTTTCAATCTTGTTCATATTCAATGTGGTAATATTACTTACAGACCCACTGGAGAACCACCTTCACTCCTGTCTGTTCCCTTACATTGAAATTCAACATCATTAGCTAACGGTTCACCCATCTCTGGCTTCTATGTATCTCTAAGTCCCCTATATTCTGTATTATAGGCCTCTGATTATACCTTTATGTTGGTCATAAAAGTGGAATCATACCGTATCTATCCTTTGTGTCTGGCTAGTTTCACTCAGCATTATGTCCTCAAGACTCATCCATCTTGTCATGTGCTTCAGGACATCATTTTGTCTTACTGCTGCATAATATTCCATCCTGTGTATATACTGCATTTTGTTGTTCCACTCCTCTGTTGATGGGCACTTGGTTTGTTTACATCTTTTGGCAATTGTGAATAATGCTGCTGTGAACATCAGTGTGCAAATGTCTATTTGTGTCCTTGGTTTCAGCTCTTCTGAGTATATACCAAGAAGTGCTATTGCTGGGTCATAGGGCAACTCGATATTTAGTTTCCTAAGGAACCGCCGAACAGTCTTCCATAGTGGCTGCACCATTATACATTCCCACCAGCAGTGCATAAGTGTCCCAGTTTCTCCACATCCCCTCCAACATTTAGTTTCCTGTTTATTTAATAGCCATTCTTGTAGGTGTGAGGTGGTATCTCATTGTAGTCTTGATCTGCATTTCCCTTATAGCCAGTGAAAATGAGCGTCTCTTCATGTGCTTTTGAGCCATCTGTATTTGATCCTCAGAAAAATGCCTATAGATATCTTTAGCCCACATTATAATTGGGTTAGTTGTTCTTTTGTTGTTGAGTTGTATGATTTCTTTGTATATACAGGAAATCAAACCCTTGTCCGATACATAATTTCCAAATATTTTCTCCCATTGAGTTGGCTGCTTCCTCACCTTTTTGAAGAAGTCTTTTGAGGTGCATAAACATTTGATTTTGAGGACTTCCCATTTATCTATTTTTTCTTTTGTTGCTTGTGCTTTGGGTATAAAATTTAGGAAGCTACCTCCTATTACTAGGTCTTGAAGATGTTTCCTTACATTTTCTTCTAGAAGCTTTATGGTGCTAGTTCTTTTATTTAGGTGTTTGATCCACTTTGAGTTAATTTTTAAGTAGGGTATAAGATAGGGGCCCTCTTTTGTTCTTTTGGTTATTGATATCTAGCTCTTCCATGCCCAATTATTGAAAAGACTGTTTTGTCTCAGTCCAGAGGATTTGGAGGCTTTGTAAAAAATCAGTTGACCTTAGATTTGGTGGTTCTGCACTCTCGATTCGATTCCATTGGTCAGTGGTTCTCTTTGTGCCAGTACCATGTGCTGTTTTGACCGCTGTGACTTTACAATAGGTTTTTAGGTCAGAGAGTGTTAATCTTCCCACTTCGTTCTACATATCATCTGCAAATAATGAATTTTACTTCTCCCCTTCCAGTTAAATGCCTTTTCTTTCTTTGTCCTGCCTGATGGCTCTAGCTAGAACTTCTAGCACAATGGTGAATAATAGTGGTGGCTGTGGGCATCCTTGTCTTGTCCCTGATCTTAGAGGGAGAGCTTTCTCAGTGTCTCTCCATGAGTACGATGCTGACTATTGGTTTTTCATATATTCCCTTTATCATATTGAGGTGGTTACCTTTGTTTACTATCTTTTGGAGTGTTTTTATCAGAAAAGGATGTTGAATTTTGTCAAATGCTTTTTCAGCATTGAAATGATCATGTGATTTTTCCCTTTCTGTTTGTTAATGTGCTGCATTACATTAATTGATTTTCTTGCATTGAACAATCCTTGCATTCCTGGTATAAACCCCGCTTGGTCACATTGTGTAATTCTTTTAATGTGTCATTGGATTCGATTTGCTGATATTTCATTGAGAATTTTTGCATCTGTTTTCATTAGGAAGATTGGCTTGTAGTTTTCCTTTCTTGTAGCATCTTTGTCCGGTTTTGGTATTAAAATGACATTGTCTTCATAAAATGAGTTAGGTAGAGTTCCTTTTTCCTCAATTTTTTGGAAAAGTTTGAGCAGGATTGGTGTTAGTTCTTTTTGGAACGTTTGATAAAATTCCCCTGTGAAGCCATTTGACCCTGGGCTTTTCTTTGTAGGAAGATTTTTGATGACTAATTGGATCCCTTTACTTGTGATTGGTTTGTTGAGATTTTCTGTTTCTTCCTGAGTCAGTGTAGTTTGTTTGTGTGTCTCCAGGAATTTGTCCATTTTCATCTAAGTTGTCTAGTTTGTTGGCATATAGTTGTTCATAGTATCCTCTTATGATTTCTTTTATTTCTTCAGGGTCTGTGATAATGCACCCCTTCTCATTTCTGATTTTATTTATTTGCATCCCCTCTCTTTTTTCATTGTCAGTCTTGCTAGTGGCCCATCGATTTTATTGATTTTCTCAAAGAACTAACTTTTGCTTTGTTGATTCTTTCTGTTGTTCGTTTGTTCTCCCATTAATTTATCTCTGCTTTAATCTTTGCTATTTCTTGTCTATTTGCTTTGGGGTTAGTTTGCTGTTCTTTCTCAAGTTCCTCCAGGTGTGCTGTTCGGTCCTTGATTTTTGCTCTTTCTTGTTTTTCAATATAGGCATTTAGGGCAATAAATTTCCCTCTCAGCACACAACCTGTGCCACATCAAATAAGTTCTGATAAGTTGTATTCTCATTTTCATTCATCTCCGGATAACTACTGATTTCTCTAGCAATTTCTTTTTTGACCCACTGGTTGTTTAAGAGTGTTATTTAATCTCCATATATTTGAGTATGTTCTCGTTCTTTGGTGGTTATTGAGAGCCACCTTCATCCCATTATGATCAGAGAAAGTGCTTTGAATAATTTCAGTGTTTTTAAATTTATAAAGACCTGTTTTGTGCCCTAGCATATGATCTATCCTGGACAGTGTTCCATGAGCGCTGGAGAAGAATGTATATCCTTGTGCTTTGGGGTGCAGTGACCTGTATATGTCTGTTAGGTCTAATTCATTTATTAAGTTATTTAACTTCTCTGTTTCCTTGTTGGTCTTCTGTGTGGTTGTTTTATCTATAGAGGAGAGTGGTATATTGAAGTCTTCTATTATTATTGAAACATCTATCGCTCCCTTCAGTTTCGCCAATGTCTGTCTCATATACTTTGGAGCTCCTTGATTGGGAGCATAAACATTAATGATTGTTGTATCTTCTTGGTGAATTGACCCTTTAATTAGTATATAGTGTCCTTCTTTGTCTCTTATGATGTCTTTACATTTAAAGTCTATTTTGTCCAGTATTAGTATAGCTACTCTTGCTTTCTTTTGGTTAAAACTTGCGTGGAAAATCTTTTTCCATCCTTTCACTTTCAGTCTGTTTGTATCCTTGTGTCTAAGAAGAGTCTCCTGTGAGAGGCATATAGCTGGATTATCTTTCTTAATCATTTCTGGCAATCTGTATCTTTTAATTGGTGAGTTTAGTCCGTTAACAAAGTTATTACTGAAAATGTGTTTCTTGATTCCATGATCTTATTTTTTAATTTTATTTTTCAGATCTATGTATTCTCTTCCGTCTTTCTTTTTGTAGTCTTTAAATTACCCTTAGTGGTTCTCTTCAATTCTGTGCCCTCCTCCACACCTCTGTCTCCTATCTTTTGTTTTTTTGTCAGCCAGTAGAACTCCTTTTAGCATATCTTGTAAGACAGTCTCTTATTGCCAGTTCTTTCCAGACTTCTTTGATTGTGAAAACCTTAATCTCTTCCCAGTTTTGAAGGACAGTTTGGCTGGGTACAGAATTCTTGGCTAGAAGACTTTCTCTTTCAGGATCTTGAATATACCATACCCACTGCCTTCTCACCTCCAGGTTGCTAGTTGAGTACTCTGAACTCAATCTCATGTGGTTTCCCTTTTATATAGTAAATTGTTTTTCTCTTGCCACTTTCAGGATTTTCTGCTTCTCTTCAACATTTGAAGACTGATTAGTATGTGCCTTGAGGAAGGCCTATTTGGATTTATTCTGTTTGGAGTTCATTTGGCTTCTTTGACTTGTATATTTATGTCCTTCATGAGGATTGGGAAGTTTTACCCCATTATATCCTCAACTACTCTTCCTAGTCCTTTACTCCTCTTTTCCTTCTGGGACACCAGTGATTCTTATATGTGTGCACTTTGTTTTGTCTGTCATTTCCCTGAGATCTGATTCAAATTTTTCTGTCTTTTTTGCCATTTGTGTTTAGAGTTTTTGCAGTCAGTTATCCTGTCCTCTATATCACTTATTTTTTCTTCTGTCTCTTCCAATCTGGTGTTGTGTGCCTTAGTGATTTTCTTAGTGATCTTCTGCTGTCTTCATTGCATGTAAATATCTTGATTAATTTACTTTGGGAGTTGATTTCTTTCAGTAGTCTAAGGACTTGTGTTTGCAGGATGGTTGTACAGCAAGGAGCAGGGCACGGGGTGGGGCATTCAGTATGGTGATTTGTTTCAGGGCAGGTGTAGGTGCAGGTTGGGGATGTTACACTCATGCTTGTGAACGTGGGCGCCCAGCAGCCAGGGAGGCTGTGGGTGTGCAGGTGCACCAGTCTGGGGGCGTAACCCTGGTGTGTGCTGGTCTAGGGCACGGGGCACTCTGTGCGCATTCATAGAGCTGTGGCAGCAGGTCGGCACTATGCCTTCACGGATTGGAGACAGATGTGACCCAGCTGCACAGGTCAGCACTTTCTCAGAGTTGGGAAGTGTGGTTAAGGGCCATGTGCATGTGCAGTTCTAGGACATTCAGTTCCCAGAGCTGAATGATGTGATTGGAGGCCCATGCGCATGCGTGGGCCTAGGAGAGCCGTAAACTGACACACAGAGCTCAGAGGGGGAGCAGGATGAGTCTGTGCGATACTATGGGTAGGAGGTGAGCGTAGCCTAGATCAAGGCCTTTATGCGCTGGTAACAGCATGCAGGGAACAGGGAGGCAGAGGTAGTGCTCGGGAGGGGTGCAGGAGAAGTGAGTTGGGGTGCACTTGGGGTGGGGGTGGGGGGCAGGTATGTGGACTGGGGGCTGGTGGGGTGGGGGCGCCTGGAGTGCAGGGAATGGGAGCGGGTGACAGGGTTTGGGTGCGTGGAGTGTGGGGTGAGTTGCCGATCACGGGACTGCATTGGTGAGGGTAGGACACCCAAGGAACGCATCCTCACTTACTTACTAGTCCTGCGTTCCCATCTGTACACTCCTGTGGCTCTGTACCTCTGCACCAGGCTCCAGCATTCTGCCTCTCAGTCCCTTGGCCTCTGCAACCAGGGCTGCCCCATGTGGGGTAGAAGGCACTCCCGGGTCAGCCGCACTCCTGAATTGCCGCTCAGTTGCCCTCCTGTCCCTTCTCTAACTTTTCTGTGGAGCAGCTCTAATTTGGACTCCTCTTTCTGGCCATTTTCCTAGAAGTCAACCTGGCCATCTTCCCGGAGGTTGACCTATATTTTTAAAAATAAAGTAACTCATTCACCACAAATTTTTTTTGGCGGCGCATATGGACAAGATACACTTCTGGGTGCTATGGGGATGGGAATAAAATAAAGTAACTCATTCACCACAAATTATTTTTGGCGGTTCATATGGACAAGATGCACTTCTGGGTGCTATGGGGATGGGAATAAAATAAAGTAACTCATTCACCACAAATTTTTTTTGGCGGTTCATATGGACAAGATACACTTCTGGGTGCTATGGGGATGGGAATAGGAATGGAGCACTAGCATTGCATTTATAGGTCTCGTGAGGTTCTGTAGCTAAAGCATGAACATACATTAAAGGGGCACAGACAGCACACTGTGGCTGTGGGGATTTGGAGGTTTGCTTGGGCAAGTCATGGGAGGCTTTCTGGGGAAAGTAGTACTGGCTTTTGAAAGGAGGGGAAGTATGTCATTGTGCTGGTTTGAAATGATTTATGTACCCTAGAAAACTATGTTTTAATCCTAATCCCATTTTGTAAAGACAGCCGTTTCTTCTAATCCCTATTCAGTATTGTATGTTTGAAAGTGTAATTAGATCATCTCCCTAATTACACATTGAGATGTGACTCAATCAAGAGTGATTGTTAAACTGGATTAGGTGGAGACACCCACTTGGGTGGGTCTTGATTAGTTTACTGTAATCCTATAAAAGAGGAAACATTTCGGAGAAAAGGAGAGATTCTAATTGAGGCCAAGATGGTGGCTTAGCAAGGTGATGGATTTAGTTCATCCTCCAGAACAGCTACTAAATAACCAGGAACAGTACAGAACAACTCCTGGGCCACGTCAGTGACAGGACACACAGCATACACCAGTCTGGACTAGCTGGACCGGCTGCAAGCCCCCCAAGAACTGTGAATTCCTCAAGCCATAGCAGCCAGTGCCCCTGCCCCGCAGGCTGCTTCTCAGAGGAGAAGGAAAGAGACTTTACCACAGCAGTGGCTGAGCGGAACTAAGCTTCAAGGGTGGAATTAATTCACAAATTCTGACTACTAAAAATAGGCCCCCGGCTCAGGTGAACCTGGTCAAAGCGGAGGTTGCTGGTTTTTGCTGTGGCGCAGAGGGGTCAGGGATGAGGAAAAAAAGAAACAGGTTTTTGTGGCTCTGTTTCTACGGAGGCTTGACTGCCTTTGGATACAGCGGCAGGGCTTCTCAGGCTGCAACTGCCCCAAGCATAGGCAGAAACAAGGTTGTTTGAGGGCTTGTCTGGAGCCTGTGCCTTCCCCAGGGGAGGGGTGAGGCCCAACTCAGGTGAACTCCCTCCCTCAAGGAATTCAGACCACAGGGCTTGGTAATTGGAAGCCAGTAAAACCAGCCTACAACCTCTCCTCTGTCTCCACCACGCCCCAGCAAGGAGAGTCTGCCAAAGTTGAAGGTACCGCATCACCTTATGCTGGTGGGACCCGCAGGCAGACAAGCGTCATATACTGGGCAGGATAGGAAAAACAGAGCCCAGAGACTTCACAGGAAAGTCTTTCAACCTGCTGGGTCTCATCCTCAGGGAAAACTGACGCAGATGACTCTTTCCTCCTGACAGGAGGCCAATTTGGTCTGGGAAAATTTAGCTGGGTCTAAAACACCGAAGTAGACTCTCCTAAGGGTGGGGGGAAAAAGGCACCATACAGGCAGGGCAAGAAACAAGAAAACAAGAACTGAAAAATTCTGCTCTATTAAACAAAACCTAAGCTAGTGATCCAGAATAAGCTGTACTGAATGTCAAAGAACAGACAGACAACATATTCATCCAGCAAGTAAATCCTAGGTAAAAGAAGTGAAAGCAATCTCTAGATTAAGGTAATTAAATGCCTAGATGCCAACAACAAATAACAAATCACACTAGGAAAATTTACGATATGGCACAAAGGAACAAACCAATAATTCAAATGAGATACAGAAGTTGAAACAATTAATTCAGAATGAACAGACATGGAAAAATCATCAAAAATCAAATCAGTGAATTGAGGGAGGATAAAAAGAAGGCAAGAAAAGAACAAAAAGAAGAAATCGAAAGTCTGAAAAAACACAGAACTTATGGGAATGAAAGGCACAGTAGAAGAAACGAAAAAAATGGAAACCTACAATGTTAGATTTTAAGAGGCAGAAGATAGGATTAGTGAACTGGAGGACGGAACATCTGAAATCCGACAAGCAAAAGAAAATATAGCAAAAAGAATGGAAAAATATGAGCAGGGACTCAGGGAATTGAATGATAATATGAAGCGCATGAATATATGTGTTCTGAGTGTCCCAGAAGGAGAAGAGAAGGGAAAAGGAGGAGAAAAACTAATGGAGGAAATTATCACTGAAAATTTCCCAACTCTTATGAAAGACTTAAAATTACAGATCCAAGAAGTACAACGAACCCCAAAGAGAATAGATCCAAGTAGATGTATTCGAAGACACTTACTAATCAGAATTTCAGAGGTCAAAGAGAAAGAGAGAATCTTGAAAGCAGCAAGAGAAAAGCAACCCATCACATACAGGGGAAGCCCAATAAGACTGCGTATATTTCTCAGCAGAAACCATGAAGGCGAGAAGACAGTGGGATGATATATTTAAATTACTAAACGAGAAAAATTGCCAACCAAGATTGTCCTTCAAAACTGAGGGAGAAAGTAAAATATTTTCAGGCAAAAAAATCACTCAGAGAATTTGTGACCAAGAGACCAGCTCTGCAAGAAATACTAAAAGGAGCGCTAGAGGCAGATATGAAAAGACAGGACAGAGAAATGTGGAGAAGAGTGTAGAAATGAAGACGATCAGTAAAGGGAAAAAGAAGAAAAATTAGATGTGACATATAAAACCCAAAAGGCAAAATGGTAGAAGAACGTACTACTGGTACAGGAATAACACTAAATGTTAATGTATTAAACTCCCCAATCAAAAGACATAGACTGGCAGAATGGATTAAAAAGCAGGACCCATCTATATGCTGTCTATAGGAAACACATCTTAGACCCAAGGATAAACACAGATTGAAAGTGAAAGGTTGGGAAAAGATATTTCATGCAGATAACAATCAGAAAAGAGCAGGAGTAGCTATACTAATATCCAACAAAGTAGACTTCAAATGTAAAACAGTTAAAAGAGACAAAGACTCTATGTATTAATAAACGGAACAATTCAACAATCATAAATATTTACGCAGCGAGCCAGAATGCTCCAAATACATGAGGCAAACACTGAAAAGAGAAATTGACACATCTACCATAATATTAAGTTGAAGACTTCAATTCCCCACTTTCATCAGTGCATAGAACATGTAGATAGAGGATCAATAAGGAAACAGAATTTGAATAATACAATAAATGATCTAGACTTAACAGACTCTTATAGAACATTACACCCCACAACAGCAGAATACACCTTTTTCTCAAGTGCTCATGGATCATTCTCAAAGATAGACCATATACTGGGTCACAAAGCAAGTCTCAATAAATTTTTAAAGATTGAAATCATACAGAACACTCTCTCAGGTCATAAAGGAATGAAGTTGGAAATCAGTAATAGGCAGAGTATCAAATATGTGGAGGCTCAGCAACACAACACGTTCTTAAACAACCAGTGGGTCAAGGAAGAATTTACAAGAGAAATCAGTAAATATCTCGAGGCAAATGAAAATGAATACACAACATTTCAAAACTTACGGGATTCAGCAAAGGCTGTGCTAAGAGGGAAATTCATTGCCCTAAAATGCCTATATCAAAAAAAGAACAAAGGGCAAAAATCGAGGAATTAACTGTCCACTTGGGAAAACTAGAGAAAGAACAGCAAACTAAGCCCAAAGCAAGCAAAAGGAAAGAAATAACAAAGATTAGAGCAGAAATAAATGAAATTGAGAATATGAAAACAATTGAGAAAATCAACAAAACCAGAAGTTGGTTCTATGAGAAAATCAGTAAGATTGAGGGACCCTTAGCAAGACTGACAAAAAGTGGAAGAGAGAGGATGCAAATAAATAAGATCAGGAATGGAAGAGGAGATATAACCACTGACCCCATAGAAATAAAGTAAGCAATGACAGGATACTATGAACAACTTTATGCTAATAAATACAACAGTGTAGATGAAATGGACAACTTTCTAGAAAGGCATGAACAACCAACATTGACTCGAGAAGAAATAGACGACCTCAGCAAACCAATCACAAGGAAAGAAATTGAGTCAGTCATTAAGAAGCTCCCCAGGAAGAAAAGTCCAGGACCAGATGGCTTCACATGTGAATTCTACCAAACATTAGAAAGAGTTAGTACCAATCCTGCTCAAACTCTTCAAAAAAATTGAAGAGGAGGGAAAGCTACCTAACTCATTCTACAAAGCCAACATCACTCTCATACCAAAGCCAGACAAAGATATTACAAAAAAAGAAAACTACAGACCAATCTCGCTGATGAATATAGATGCAGAAATCCTCAACAAAATTCTAGCAAATCAAATCCAGCAACACATTAAAAGAATTATACACCATGACCAGGTAGGATTCATCCCAGGTATGCAAGGATGGTTTAACATCAGAAAATCAATTAATGCAATACACCATATCAACAAATCCAAGCAGAAGAACCACATGATCATCTCTATTGATGCAGAAGAGGCATTTGACAAAATTCAACATCCTTTCCTGTTGAAAACACTTCAAAGGATAGGAATAGAAGGGAACTTCCTCAAAATGATAAAGGGAATATGTGAAAAACCCACAGCTAACATCATCCTCAATAGGGAAAGACTGAAACCTTTCCCCCTAAGTTCAGGAACAAGACAAGGATGTCCACTGTCACCACAGTTATTCAACATTGTGTTGGAAATTCTAGTCAAAGCATTTAGACAAGAAAAAGGAATACAAGGTATCAGAATTGGAAAAGAAAAAGTAAAACTCTCACTGTTAGCAGATGAGATGATACTATAGTTGACAACCCTGAAAAATCCACAGCAAAACTACTAGAGCTAATAAATGAGTACAGCAAAGTGGCAGGTTACAAGATCAATACTCAAAAATATGTAGTATTTCTATACACTAATAATAAACAATCTGAGGGGAAAATCAAGAAAAAAGTTCCATTTACAATTGCAACCAAAAAAAATCAAATATTTAGGAATAAATTTAACTAAAGAGACAAAAGACCTATACAAAGAAAACTACAAGAAACTGTTAAAAGAAATCATAGAAGACCTAAATAGATGGAAGGACATACCATGTTCATGGATTGGAAGACTAAATATAGTTAAGATGTCAATTCTACCTAAATTGATTTACAGATTCAATGCAATACCAATCAAAACCCCAACAACTTACTTTTCAAAAATAGAAAAACCAATAAGCAAATTTATCTGGAAGGGCAGGTGCCCCAAATTGCTAAAAGTATCCTGAGGAAGAAAACGAAGCTGGAGGTCTCTCGCTGCCTGACTTTCAGGCATATTATGAAGTCACAGTGGTCAAAACAGCATGATACTGGCATAAAGATAGATATATTGACCAATGGAATCGAATAAAGTGCTCAGATATAGACCCTCTCATCTATGGACATTTGATCTTTGATAAGGCAGTCAAGCCAACTCGTTTGGGACAGAACAGTGTCTTTAATAAATGGTGCCTAGAGAACTGGATATCCATATGCAAAAGAATGACAGAGGACCCGTATCTCACACCCTATACAAAAGTTAACTCAAAATGAATCAAAGATCTAAACATTAGGTCTAAGACCATAAAGCAGTTCGAGGAAAATGTAGGGAGATATCTTATAAATCTTATAATTGGAGGCAGTTTTATGGATCTTACACCTAAAGCAAGAGCACTGAAGAAAGAAAGAAATGGGAGCTCCTCAAAAATTAAACACTTTTGTGCATCAAAGAACTTCATCAAGAAAGTAAAAAGACAGCCTACACAATGGGAGGCAATATTTGGGAACGACATATCAGATAAAGGTCTAGTATCCAGAATTTATAAAGAGATTGTTCAACTCAACAACAAAAAGACAGCCAACCCAATTACAAAATGGGCAAAAGACTTGAACAGACACTTCTCAGAAGAGGAAATACAAATGGCCAAAAGGCACATGAAGAGATGCTCAACGTCCTGGCCATTAGAGAAATGCAAATCAAAACAACAATGAGATATCATCTCACACCCACCAGAATGGCCATTATCAACAAAACAGAAAATGACAAGTGCTGGAGAGGATGTGGAGAAAGAGGCACACTTATTCACTGTTGGTGGGAATGTCAAATGGTGCAACCGCTGTGGAAGGCAGTTTGGCGGTTCCTCAAAAAGCTGAATATAGAATTGCCATATGACCCAACAATACCATTGCTAAGTATCTACTCAGAGGACTTAAGGGCAAAGACACAAACGGACATTTGCACACCAATGTTTATAGCAGCATTATTTACAATTGCAAGGAGATGGAAACAGCCAAAATGTCCATCAACAGACGAGTGGCTAAACAAACTGTGGTATATACATACAATGGAATATTACGCAGCTTTAAGACAGAATAAACTTATGAAGTATGTAACAACATGGATGGACCTTGAGAACATTATGCTGAGTGAGACCAGCCAAAAACTAAAGGACAAATACTGTATGGTCTCACTGATATGAACTGACATTAGTGAATAAACTTGGAATATGTCGTTGGTAACAGAGATCATCAGGAGATAGAAATAGGGTAAGATAT
>PVIY010058966.1:0-12240 GCA_004026745.1 Myrmecophaga tridactyla | reverse complement strand
AGAAATTGAAGGACCAGATGAATGAGGGGGAGAGATGAGGAGACATCCCAACTATCTGAGCTCATTGGCAGGTTGGCTTGTACCTCAACTCCCCATCACTCTGTCTTCTAGAAAAAGACAGAAGGAATAGTTCCCCACAAGACAGCTCATGAAGATAAAAGACAGAGTAACTAACTCATTGAGGCATGTGTGTGGCAGTCATTTCATATCCCATGAAGCAATGGATGATTTGAATTCTACCAGTCTGAATCCTCTTCTCATGATTGAGAGTTTATAAGGACAGAGCTGGATTCTTCATTAATGTAATTTCCTTCTGTCCTAACAGATTTCTGATGATGAGAATGCTGGCCAGAAATGACTCCTTAGTGACTGAATTTATTCTTGCTGGACTAACAGATCGTCCAGAACTTCAGCAACCCCTCTTTTACCTGTTTCTAATGATCTACATTGTCACGATGGTGGACAACCTTGGTTTGATAACTTTAATTGGGCTGAATTCCCACCTTCACACCCCCATGTATTATTTCCTCTTCAATCTTTCCTTGATTGATCTCTTTTACTCTTCTGTTTTCACCCCCAAAATGCTGATGAACTTTGTATTAAAGCAGAATATCATCTCCTTTATGGGGTGCATGACTCAGCTGTTTTTCTTTCTCTTTTTTGTCATCTCTGAATGCTATATGTTGACCTCTATGGCCTATGATCGCTATGTGGCCATCTGAGATCCATTGCTGTATAAGGTCACCATGTCCTCTCGGGTCTGTTCGGGGCTGATATTTGCTGCATATGTGATGGGATTTGCTGGAGCCACCGCACACACAGGGTGCATGCTTACGCTGACCTTCACCAGTGCTAATATCATCAACTATTACTTGTGTGACATTCTCCCTCTCCTCCAACTCTCTTGCACCAGCACCTATGTCAATGAGATGGTAATTCACATTGTGGTGGGTATTAATATCACTGTGTCCAATTTTACCATCCTAGTTTTTTACCTTTTCATTCTCACTAGCATTCTTCATATCAAATCCACTCAAGGAAAATCAAAAGCATTCAGCACCTGTAGCTCTCACATCACTGCTATTTCTCTTTTTTTGGGGTCAGTAGTTTTCATGTATGTGAAGTATTCTTCCCCAGGATCTATGGAACAGGGGAAATTGTCCTCTGTTTTCTATACTAATATGGGGCCCATGCTCAATCCCCTGATTTACAGCTTGAGGAACAAGGATGTCAAAGTGGCCCTGAGGAAAGCTCTGATCAAAACTCAGGGGAGAAATATATTCTAATTTGGAGCAGTGAAAATGTAAAGAAATGCAAGGACCTCAAATTCTTACTGATCTTTTTCATGAGGAGTCATTGTTCATAACCATTTTGATTGTGCACATTGTTCTGTTCAGTGTGGTTTAATAGACCTGTCATATTCCTTATTCTTAACCTTGTCTCATTCCTTACTACCTTATCACTTGTACCTGTCATAAGTTTACTAAATAATTAAAAGCATGCTTATAAAAGAAACATCTGCACTGACTTTTTCCTTTAATGTTTTTACCCATACTCTCTCCTGGTCTATCCCTAACCTGAACACATATGGTGAGTTGTGTAAGTCACCTGGGACATGGCGAGTTGTGTAAGTCACTGCCTGTCCACTTAAACCCAGGAACATCAAATGCTATAGAAACTTTCTCATTCTTCTCAATATTGTTACTGGCATAGCCAAAAGGATTCCAAGAAAATGCCTTCATTAAAAACTGTGTATGCAGCATCAAGTAGAACCAAATCCCTGAATATTTTTCTTTTTCTCCTATTTTTAATTCCCTTCTTTTTATTATAATAGCTATTCTTGCTCCCTGCTGAGAATGGTCAAAACTATACCACATGCCACCCACTTCTGAGACCCTCTGCCAGCCCAGATCATTCAATATTGAAGAGAATACTTAATACTCCACATTTTATTGCCAAGGACAGTTTTTTTTAATTAAGGAAATTGTTTACAGAACATTCATGCATAAAATGCAGGATTCTCATATTGCACACTGTATTAGCTAGGGTTCTCTAGGGAAACAGAATCAGCAGGAAATATCCATGAATATAAAATTTATTAAAATGTCTCATATAACCGTGGGAACCTAGAATCCAAGGTTTGTAAGGCAGACCATAAGCTGGCAACTCTGATGAAGGTCCTCAGCAAACTCTCAGGAGAGGCTCTCTGGGTAACCATGTGGATGTAAGTGTACAAGAACTGTAGGGCAGGCTGTAGCTGGCAGCTCCAAAGAAGGTTGTCAATGAACTCTCAGGAAAGGCTGGCT
Organism: Myrmecophaga tridactyla; assembly: GCA_004026745.1. Taxonomy (NCBI): domain Eukaryota; kingdom Metazoa; phylum Chordata; class Mammalia; order Pilosa; family Myrmecophagidae; genus Myrmecophaga; species Myrmecophaga tridactyla. The sequence continues at coordinate 9,934 of PVIY010058966.1, read as the reverse complement.
GGCTGAAGCAGGAAGAGTGACTGTCTCTTCTGAATTCTCCTTAAAAGTCTTCAGGTGATTAGATTAAGCATCACTCATTGCAGAAGGCCCACCCCTTAGCTGATTACAAATGCAATCATCTGTGGATGCAGCAAACATAATCTTGATTTAAGTCCATGAAATGTCTTCATAGCAACAGACAGGCCAGTGCTTGCCCGACCAAACCACTGGGCATACCACCTGGCCAAGTTGACACATAAACCTGACCATGACAGTCCACCCCTTGTCAACTTGACAACTATATGCATCACCTTAAACCATACTTAATCTCTAAATAGAAAACAATAATAGACACATTTTTTCCTTGCCTAACAATACTCACCTGTCCTGTGTACAAGTGGAAATGTGTTAAATCTCTCCAGAATAGGGTGTAAGTCCTTGGATAATATTCACTCTTAAACTCGATTCCTTACAACTTAAATGCTATAAAATGAACTAAAAGGCAATACAGTCCTGATTTCTGTAACTGATCATATGGTCATAGTTCATAATTATCATTAGCTTCTTCCACTACTCATTCCATGTTCCCTTTACCCTCAGCAAGCACTTCAGCTGGCTATAGTTCTTTGCCTGGTGGGGTGACCCAAACCTTCACTCCTGAAGTTTCAGAGCCATTGGTAGTCCTGCCTGAATTGGGTTGTTGCAGTTTTCCATTGATTTTAATCACAGGACATGGTAGTACTAAGAGATGCCCTGGAGGATCACCTATATTCCAGGAAAACTCTTCTTTACCTCCATTGTGTAGTTGCAATCCTATTTCCCCCTGATAATTGGGGTTAATCACCCCAGCCAGTAAAATAATCCCCTTCTTGGCTTCTTGATCCAATGGCACAAATAGCCCAAAGTGACCAGGTGGCAGTTTTCGATTCCAATTCAATGGAATCATTGTGGTTTCTATTGGTGGAAGTACTTCCCTTTCTGGAACTAAAACCTGTATCCAGCAGAGATCAAGGTCATAAGGACAGGAAGCAAAAATTTTCCTAGTCAATCACTAGAGGTAATGGTGAGTGGTGCCACTCCCATTTCCATCCCTTGATTCCTGAACCCATGGATACTGGCTGTGGGAGAAACAGCACCATGGATGCTGATTTAGAGCATACACAGATTCCTTGAGAACATCAACCCAGCCCTGCAAGATATTGCAAACTAGTTGGCTCAGTAATTGAGTTTTCAAAAGGCCATCCCACCATTCTATCAATCCAGATGTCTTTGGATGATAAGGAACATGGTAAGACCAGAGAATTCCATGAGCATGTGACCACTGCCATATTTCATTTGCTGTGAATTGGGTTCCATGATCAGAAATAATGCTGCGTGGAACACCATGACAATGGATAAGGCATTCTGTAAGTCCATGGATGGTAGTTTTGGCAGAAGCATCACATGCAAGGAAAGCAAGCCCATATCAAGAGTATGTGTTTATATTACTTAGAACAAATCACTGCCCCTTCCATGATGGGAGTGGTTGAATGTAATCAACCTGCCACCATGTAGCCAGCTGACCACCACAGGGAATGGTGCCATACTGGAGACTGAGTATGGGTCTCTGCTGCTGGCAGATTTTGCAGTCAGCAGTGACTGTAGCCAGGTAAACCTTGGTGAGTGAAAGTCCATGTTGCTGAGCCCATGCATAATCTCCATCCCTACAACCATGACCACTTTGTTCATGAGTCCATTGGGCAATGACAGGAGTTGCTGGGTAAAGAAGCTGACTGGCATCCACAGAGCAGGTCATCTTATCAACTTGTTTATTAAAACCTCTTCCTCTGTTGAAGTCACCCTCTGGTGCACTTTCACATGGGACCCAAATATCTTCAAGTTTTTAGCCCACTCAGAAAGGTCTATCCACATACCTCTTCCCCAGTCCTCTTTGTCACCAATTTTCCTATCATGCTCTAAGTCCCTGACCATCCAGCCAAACCATTAGAAACAACCCTTGAGTTAGTATACAAAGGACTTCAGGCCAGTTCTCCTTCAAGCAAAACGAACAACCAGGTGCATTGCTTTCTGCCCACTGGGAGGATTTCCCCTCACCCTGTCATTCAGGGTCAGCCCAGAAAGCAGTTGCAGTGCTGCAGCTGTCCATTTTCAGTGGTGCCTGCATATTACACAGGACCTTCCATAAACCAGGTCTGAGTTTTCTCTTCCTCAGTCAATTCACGATAGATAATTCCCCAACTGGCCACAGATCTGGTCTGGGAAAGAGAAGGTAATGTGGCAGGAGTGCAGACCATGGGCATTTGGGCTACTTCCTCATGGAACTTACTTGTGACTGCAGGACCTACTCTGGTCCTGTCTTGTATATACCATTCCCATTTTATAATGGAGAGCTGCTGCACACACCCAACTTTGTGGCTTGATGGGTCAGACAACACCCAACTCATGATAGGCAACTCAGGTGTCATGGTAACTTGGTGGCCCATGGTTAAGTGCTCAGTCTCTACTAAGGCTCAGTAGCAGGCCAAAAGCTGTTTCTCAAAAGAACAGTAGTTATCTGCAACAGATGGTAAGGCTTTGCTCCAAAATCCTGAGGGTCTGCATTGTGATTTTTCCCATAGAGACCATTCAAAGTCTCCAGACAGCATCCCTGCTTACCACTGACACTTCCAGTACCATTGAATTTGTTGGATCATATGGTCTAAGTGGCAGAGCAGCTTGTACAGCAGCCCAGACCTGTCACAGAACCTCCTCTTGTTCACTCAAAATTAGCTGCTTTTTTGTCACTCATTAAATGGGCTGGAGTTGCACACCCAAATGAGGAATATGTTGTCACCAAAATCCAAAGAGATCAACTAGGTGTTGTGTCTCTTTTTTGGCCATAGGAGGGGCCAGATGCAGCAACTGATCCTTCACCTTAGAAGGGATATCTCAACATGCCCCACACCACCAGACACCTAGAAATTTCATTGAGATGGAAGGCCTCTGCATATTTGTTGGATTTATCTCCCAATCTCTGACATGCAAATGCCTTACCAATAAGTTGAGAATAGTTTCTACTTCTTGTTCACTAGATCCAATCAACATGATATTATCAATATAATGGACCAGTGTGATTGCCTTGTGTGAAGGAGAAATGATCAAGGCCCCTGTGGACAAGATTATGACATAGGGCTGGAGAGTTGATATACCCCTGAGGTAGGACATTGAAAGTATATTGTTGACATTACCAGCTGAAAGCAAACTGTTTCTGATGTTCCTTACTACCAGCTATTGAGAAAAAAAGTGTTTGCCAGATCAATAGCTGCTTATTGATCAATAGCTGGTACATATCCTGGTACATACCGTAGTATTGATTTGCTCAAGCAATGATACCACAGCCAGAACAGCAGCTGCAATTGGAATCACCACCTGATTGAGTTTATAATCTACTGTCATCCTCCAAGACTCATCTGTTTTCTTCACAGGCCAAATATGAGAGTTGAATGGGGATGTGGTGGGAATCACTATACCTGCATCCTTCAAATCCTTAAGAGTGGCAGTAATCTCTACAATCCCTCCAGGAATCCAGTATTGCTTCTGATTTACTATTTTGCTAGGTAGGGACAGTTTTAGTGCCTTCCACTTGGCCTTTCCCACCATAATAGTCCCCACTCCATGAATTAGAAGGCCAATGTGGGGATTCTGCCAGTAGTTCAGTATGTCTATTCCAATTATGCATTCTGGAACTGGGGGAATAAATGTACAATGGGTCTGGGGACCCATTGGACCCACTGTGAAGTGGACCTGAGCTAAAACTCCATTGATCACCTGACCTTGATAAGCCCACAGTCTGAATGGTGGACTAGAGTGGCATTTTAGATTCCCTGGAATTAATGTCACTTCTGAACCAGTGTCTAACAATCCCCAAAATACCTGATCATTTCTTTTTCCCCAAAGCACAGTTACCCTGTGCTTTGGTCTCCTTGGTGAAGACTTAGAGGAAGATTAACAGTATAAATTTGTGGCAGTGTAACAGAGTTCTCCCCTAAAGAAAGTTGGCCTCCCCCTCATTTAAAGGGCTCTGGCCTGTAAACTGTCTCAAGTCTGGGATTTGATTAAGGAGCTGTGACTCTCTGTTTTTGTAATTCAAGTTAGACTTCTGTTCACTTGACATAGAACTCTTTTGCTTATACAGCTCAAACAAGAATTTAGTACACTGCCCATCTATTATACTTCTAGGTGCACCATGATCTACTAGCCAACACCATAAGTCTCTGTGAATCAGATTATTTTGACACCTGCTTTGAGTCTGCTGCCCATTATGATAGCCATTCCCACCTTGTCTTTGGTGATTAAGTGCTGCCACCTGGCTTCTGCCAACTCAGGATCTGATCTGATCATCCCTATTGTATTTAAGGATTCCAGAGTAGTGACAGCAGTTCCAACAGTAATATCTGATTTATTAGAGAAGTGTAACTACAAAGCTCTTCAGGGATGATGGAACTAGTTTCACAAATTTATTTCTCACAGTTCTGGTAAAAGGTGCATCCTCTGGACATTCCTGGGGTGTATGAGCAAGTTTTCCATGATAAATCCACTCTAACATTCCAATCTGTCTAAGCCTTTGGATCCCCTTCATCTACATTATACCAGGGCAGTTCAGGCATTTCAACCTCAGGTAATGTCAGCCACCTTTCAAGCCATGTTTCAGCCAACGATCCAAACAAACTGTTAGGGCCTTTTCTAACACCTCAAACTATGACATTGAATGCAGAATCTCAGCTTAGTGGACCCATATCGATAAATTCAGGCTCATCCAGACTTCTATCCCTCCCACCATTAGCCCACACCCTTAAAACCCATTGCCACACATATTCCCCTGATTTCTCTCTGTACAAATTGAAAAACTCATGCTGCTCTTTTGGAGTATTGTGAACCTCCTCATGGGTGACACTTTGTACCTCACCTTTTGGGGCCTGTTGGGACTTTAGTCTAGTTAAAGGTCTGGAAGAAATGAGGGGTGGTGGTGGTGGGTCATGAAAAGAGTTAGAAGTATCTTTCAAGCCAATTGCTTTGTGGCATTCATTTGCAGTTTCATCTAGTAAAACAGAATTAATCACTTTAGGGTTAATCCCTTCAGTGGAGGTTGAGTGGCCAACTCCTTAGGGTAGGTTAGACGTGGGGTATCTATATCCTCAGCACAGACTGCTACAGGGTTATCAAGAAAAGACTCAGCATGATCTAGAGTTCAACCTGTCAAGTTCGTATCTTAAGGTTCGGTTGCTCTGGTCTGCTAGTGAATTGAAAGAAAGAACAAGGAACCTCTGGTAGAATGGTCATCTTTATTCATTCCCTCCACTCTGTTTTACTCTCTCATCTCTCTCTCTCTCTCATGAGGCTTACTAAGCAATAGTCTCTTATATGCTAAATTACACAAGAGTGGCACTTTCCCAACAGGTGACATCATTCATGGGATATATGATTGGATACGTATTACACCACTAGTTACATAACAGGTGCCTGTTATGGTTACATAAGCTATGTTGTATCATGCTTCCCTAGAACTTCAGACCTTGAAGCATGTAAAGCAGCCATCTAAGTAAGCTGTTTATAATAAACAATTTCTCGGCTTCCACACAACCTCTCCACCACCATCGTTATCAGTCCATATGTTCTCATCCCATTTTTCAAGGTACCACACCTTTCCAATCAATACTTTCAGTTTAAAGGCAGACACCATGCAAGATTGAGATTTCAGTTTACATTGTAAAGTTGCTATTCTAACAATGAGACTCTGAGTATGATTTTCAGATACCTCAAGTCTACAGCTTCAGGAAATAAGATTTTCCATCAGGACACTCATTAAAACTTTCACATCTGTCATACAGCACATAAGCTTCTCATTTGAAGATTTCAGCACATACCTTTTCCTCATCAATGTTTACACTGTATCTAGCAACAACCACCCAACATCTCTATACCTCCTAATTCCACAAAACTCCATAAAGGTGTCAAAAACATTATCACCCAGAGCCTAGCTTCATTTAAGCAAAGAATTAGCAGAATCCAATGATGCTTTTTTTGACTATCTCTTTTGCCAGCTCACCCCATGGATTGGCAGTGTCATTCTGATTATGGGAAAGAGAGTTATTAGTGCCTTTGAGTCTAGGCAGAGTAGAAAACCAATCAAAAAATCCATTTTTAAGATTCTGCTTCTTAAGAACCACTCCTAGTACCAAACTGTTTTAGTTAGGGTTCTCTAGAGAAAGAATCAGCAGGAGATATCCATAAATATAAAATTTATAAAGATGTCCCACATAACCATGGAGATGTAGAGTCCAAGGTCTGTAGTGCAGACTTCAAGCTGGCAGCTCCAATGAAGGTCCTCAATTAACTCTCAGGAGAGACTAGCTGACTGAAGCAGGAAGAGTGACTGTCTCTTCTGAATCCTCCTTAATAGCCTTCCAGTGATTAGATTAAGAATCACTCATTGCAGAAGACACTCCCCTTAGCTGATTTCAAATGCAATCAGCTGTGGATGCAGCCAATGTGATCATGATTTCAGTCCATGAAATGTCCTCATAGTAACAGAAAGGCCAGCGCTTGCCTGACCAGACGACCAGGCACAACCACCTGCCCAAGTTGATGCATGAACCTGACCATGACACACCCTATTGTTAAAATTGGTGTGAAAATATTTGTTAAAAATTGATGAAAGCCCATTTTTACAATTGTACTATTAACTATAGTTCATGGTTTAGCTGTTTATGCAGTGCTGTTCCATGGAAGTTTTTTTAAAACATATTTATTCTAGGACCATACATACAACTTAACATTTCCCCCTTTAACCACATTCAAATACCTAATTCAGTGCTAATAATTACATTCACAATGCTGTGCTACCATCACCACCAATCATTATCAAAATTGTACATAAACAGTTTTTTTGTTGTTGTTATTGTTTGCATGGGCAGGCACCCAGAATTGAACCTGGGTCTCCATCATTGCCGGTGAGAATTTTGCCACTGAGCCACCATTGCACCACCCCATAGACAGTTTTAATAGAGGATGAGGAGAGGAGTCATAACAACTGTGTGATAATAGTGTGAGTCATTGATTATATACCAAGAAAAGAATGTTCATATGTTAAAAAAAAGTTCATGTTTGTATGTTGTCAATAAAAGTAAAAACATTGCTTTGCAAACCAAGCCCAGTGCATCATACATACAACATCAGTGGATATCATTCTTGATTGTCTGTATGGAACTTTCATTTGAAACACTGACATTTGAAGGAAAATACTCCTGCAAGTGGAGGGAGGAAAATGGATGGTCACAGATCCTTTGATTCATGCTTACAATGGCACATTCCAATTGTCACATGAGGGGAGTCACCATAGTGTTTCTTTATCCAATCACTGTGGAAACATTCATCTTATTACCAGTCAAAAAATAAGCACTTTCAAACCTACACACAAACACATGCAAAATATATATAATTTCCTCCAAAATTATTCTCAACAAAATAAAAATGGAGGAGAAGAAATTGTACAGATGGTGAAGAACAGAAATAAATTATTGAATAAAGGCACAAACTTCCTTCAGCATGAAAACAAGGAAATAGGATAAGAAAGCAGCCAACATGTGTATTGCAAATAATCACACTAAACCTCCCTGGCCTGAAACTCCTTGCAAAGGAGATCCCATTTCTAATGAAAACTTTCTGCTATGAAGGTTTTTCTCAGGACAAGTTTAACATATTTGTTCCTTAAACTGTGGATTAAGGGGTTCATCATGGGAACCACATTGATGTAAAGGCCGGAATAGATTTTTCTCACATTCACAGAGCCAACAGAAGATGACTGCAGATACACAAATGCACATGATCTGAAGAACAGAGAAATAGCCATTATGTGGGAACTTGCAGGATCTGAAGACTTTGGACCTGGATTTGATGTGGAGGATGCTGCAGAGAAACCATAAGAGATAAAGATAGTGACACTGGTCATGATGCTGTTTATACCTCCCACAATGAAGACCACCAGCTCTAACACAAAAGTTCTTGTGCAGGAAAGTGGGAGCACAGGAAAGATGTTACAAAAATAATGGTTGATGGTTTTGGCATCACAGAAGGTCAGTCTCAGCATGCATCCAGTGTGGGCCACAGCACCAGAAAATGCCATCAAGTATGAACTGAAGACAAGGTTGTAGCACATGTTAGAGGACATGACAATGTTATACAAGTGAATTGCAGAGCAATTGTAGGCTATGAATGTCAGCACGTAAACCTCAGAAATGGCAAAGAAGAAGAAGAAGAAGAAGAAGAAGAAGAAGAAGAAGAAGAAGAAGAAGAAGTAACCCTTTGTCATGCACCCCTGGTAAGAGATAATATTCTTCTTTGATAAGAAATTGATCAGCATTTTGGCATGTAAAAAAACAGAAGTATAACAGAGCTCCATGAATGACAGGTTAAAGAGGAAAAAGTGCATGGGGGTTGTGAAGGTGGGAATTCAGCCCAATTAGAGTTATTAAACCCATGTTTCCCAGCACAGTGAAACAACTGCTATAAATAACAATTTTAAAAAACTGGGTGAATTGGAAATTTGGGTGGTCTGTTAAACCCACCAGAACAAATTCAGTTACAGAAGAGCAATTTCCAGGAGCCACACGTCTCTGTGGGATCTGTGTGGACAAGAGAATTGCATTAGAGGGCAATCCAGGCCTTCTCATAAAAATCTCTGTTCACAGTAACAGGTTCTAGAGTGGGAATGTCTGAGACTAGCCCAACATGGACCAAAAGAATCTGACTTGTCACCTGCAAAAAAGTGACACAGATTTCCCAGTATTGTAGTCCTTAAATCATGACATAGTACAGAATACCTACAACTTACTCCATGGATTGAAGGCCAGGGCTGCCATATAAAAACATGACTACTGGAAAAACCAGGGGAGAAGAGGGAAAAAAGATGGCCAGGAAAAAGTCCTTCTCTCTCATCTCATCTTTTTATTCACTGAGCCCTCCTCTCAGCAGTAGAACTGGAGGAAGAGGCCCTGGCTACCTGGAGCTGACCTCTCACGCAGTTTAGACACTATTATGTGAATATTGTTTCAAGATCAAAACTGAGGAGCTAAAGTTTGGGGAAGTCCAGCAGCTGCCTAAGTCACAAAGTAAAAATTATACAAGGGACAACAAAAAAATTATATAGGGAGATGTAAGAGTTGCCACCATGGAGAGGGAACCTAAATACTGAAATGTGGGAATGCTGAGGGCCCTGTATCTCTGAACATTCTCTGCTATCCCTCAAATAGATTCTTCCATCTGAGTCACTTGTCAAAACTGCACAATATGGGAAAAGCAGCATTTCTTATTCCTGTACTTCAACTCAAAATAAGGAAGACATACACAGATAGAATTCAGAAACTCACCCTCTTTAATCCAGAAAATGTTTGGACTTCCGGATCCCTCTTTTTAACCTCAAGGAACAATTTCAAACTTTGAGATTTTGGCTCCTGTGATTCTGAGAGGATGCAAACTAGAAGTATTTTCCAATATGCCCTGGAAACATTTAGAGTTACAAATAACTTCTTATTTTATCTATGAACCCCTCCAACCACCAGAGGAAATTGAACATTCTTTAGCAAAAATGTAGGAGATTTAATGTTGGTTTGATAATATAACATATTTGGTTATAAACGGGTTTGAAGCATGCTCAGTCTCTTCTCAGGGTCTAGATTTTGTGTGTAATACAGAAATAAGGGAACCTTATTTAGACCCAAGACAATGGCGTCTCTTTAGTTTCTTAGGGATGCAGAATATTTTTCTCAAGTTTTCACTTCAGACCAGGGGTTGTGCATCCTCCAATGCAGAGCTAATATGGAACTCCCAAATCCCTACCATCTTTATTCTGAAGGGAATCCTGTCTCTTGCTTTGTTTTATTTCATTTTTTCATCCCATATCGAAAGGAGTATTTACACA
>PVIY010058965.1:0-12246 GCA_004026745.1 Myrmecophaga tridactyla | reverse complement strand
CTAAAGAGGCAAGACCCGCTCGGTGCGCTAATTCGGATTCTACAGGACCGACCTGGCTACTGCGGGCAGAAGAGGAGAGAGACGAGAGCGACGGCACTTCGCTGCCACAATGATGATGTTCTTTTTGAACCAGTGCAAAGGAGCCAATTCCCTGGTTCCTGCCCGGCAGGTTCCTTGGGCATGTACCGGGGGGTCTCTCCAGAACCTGGGCCCCTCTGGGGCTGCCACCTCCTCGGCTGGAGTGAGCTGCTCTATTTCCTCCAGGGAAGAAGCAGAGCAGGTGAGAGACCAGAGAACCCAAGCTGCCTCGGCAGAGGGATGAGGAGGGACTTCCTTCATCATCAGAAATGTAGGTGCTTTCCCCCTGTGGCGACCTGCTCACGTGGGGAAGGATCGGTACGGGATAGGGTCTGCCCCACAAGTCTCCTCCATTTCTCTGAACCCACTGACTGGGTCATGGATCAGCACTGACCTGGGTTGGGACAGCTCATGCCAATCTGGAGACTTTTGCCAGAGTCGCTGACCTGACCGGATTTCAACCTAGAGGCGCCAGGATGTCTTCATCCTTTCAAGGGCAGAGCCTGCCAGACAATGAGGCCAAAACGGAAGGAAGCCAGGAGCTGGAGGACTTCCTGAACACATGTGTTAAGCCCCTGGATCCAGCCGTGCCTGAAGCGAGCTCCCACTGGACACTCTTGTGGCTAAAGTCACCTTGAGATGGGATTCTGTCACTCGGCATGTAAAATTCCTGACTATATATTTTCTCCACATTTGTCAACACTGCCAAGAGACCAGCCTAACCAGAAAAATAAATCCTGTCTCCTAAGGAGTGATTCTGAAGCTCTCCTAGGAGAGCTGTATGGAAACTGGCAGGACTCAGAATTGCATATCACGGGATCGGCCATTAAGGCCCGTTATTTAAAGCGCCCCCTGCTCTCTGTGCTGGTCAGTGCTGTGCTGGTTCTCAGAGGCACCCCTTGCCCTTCTGCCCTGACGTGTCACGGAAACCCTGACCCTGCTTCCCCAGGCTCCTGTCACCTGGCTTGAGTCAGATTTGGAAAGACAAGGGCCAGGGAACTGGAGGATGGGAGAAGGGAGAAGTCAGGGCATTTCTTACGCTCTCTGTCTGCCAGTGCCGAGGCTGTCCCTTCGCTGTGGCTTTGGCTCCTTCCAGGGTCTCTCAGGCCAGCCCCAGTCCAGCCGCCCTCCCCCAGGCCCCAGCCTGGAGCAGCGACCAGCTGTGCCCCGGTGATGAATTCCTTTCCTCCCTGGGAAAATGAGTGTGCACTGTGCACCCTCTCGCCAGCTGCAGTGTGGCCAGGAGAGAACAGTTAACCCATTTAGGAGCAAAAGTTTAGACGTGGAACCTACTGGAGATAGAGCCAAGTAGGTTTTCCATCCCCTGAAAGCAAACACGGCTCAGCAGCGTCCCCACAGATCCGCCGCTTAGCTGCTAAATGCAACAGGATCCATTAATAATACTGGCATTCTGGGTTATTCAGAGGAATTTCCAGGACAAAGTTCCCAGTGTTTCAGTTAATATGAATAGTATATCTCAGTTACAGTGATCTGTGTGCTAGTTGGAGTACAAATAAACATGTGAAATATTTATGCTTTTGCAAGATTAACAGCAGAAACCAGAATTATTCAAGGGATTTTCAGGGACTCTGTCCTATGTGCCCCCATTTGCCACTCTTGGTTTCCAAAAAGGAACAGGGCAAGGGATATATATGATTTTTATTCCAGAACGGTCCTTAGTCGTGACTCGCCCTGACCAGCGCAATCAGCATCTCCTGCTACACTCTCTCTAAGTGGCACAGGGCCCAGGAAGGGAGTGGGAAGAGGAAGGCAGGAGATGTCCAAATCAGTCTCACCCTGACCGTCCTCCAGCATGCAAGAGGCTCTGGTTTCAGGAGGCACCTCGTCAGTTTCAGGCACCCTGTGCACTTAGCAGCCTGCGTGACTCTCCCACCTGAGAGAGGCTGAGAAAGGCTGTGGCTCATCCTGCCTCCTGCCTCCCCCTGCCCACCGAGCCGAGGGGACAACTGAGGGCTGCAGCTCCCCCATCCAGCTTGCTACTCATGAGCCAAGTGGGTGGCAGGACAGCTGGCCATTGGTCAGTGTGAGCTCTGGCTGCCCCACAGGCCAGTGGGCTTTGCTCCAGCCGGGGAGTCCACAGAAGTGAGCTTGGGGCTGGCTGGGCTGTCCAAGGTGAGTCTCCTTCCCACCTGAGCGTTTCCAAAGCAAGAGGCTGAGAAATTGAATTGTGTGGTCTTCATGTCCAACGACTAACATGAAATTCCCTTAGAAAGAATGGGGAAGGGACGAAGAGCAGGTGTGGACAGAATCATACTTACAGCCACACACTAACCCCTCCTTCCCTCGGTAGCACCCATGGCGTCTCCTCCCAGGTATAAGCCAAACCTCCTGAGCAGGAGAGACCAGGTCAAGACCTTGGGTGGACATGTGTGGATTCTGCCTGCCTTTCACCCATTTCTCCTTTTGAGGGCAGAATCTGTTGTTCTTGGGAGACCGCCATCTCTCATGCTCAGCCCACTAGTCCTGAGATGGCTCCGTGTTGGAGCCCCTGAGCCATGCCCAGCCAACCAGTGCCTCAGACTCACGACTTACCTGGACGAGCTCTGAGCTGGTCCATTGAAGCGCAAGGCTTAGCCTGTTCTTGGGATTGTTAAATAGAGACATTCTTTTCATTCTGGATTTTATGTTGTAATCACATAAGCCCAGACAGTCTTGGAGACACCATCTGGAGATGATTTGTCTGCATGTGAAGCCAACATGATAGAAACGAAGAGGAGGGAGGAAAAAGTCAGACAGGCCAAGTCCTGCCAAAATCATGGAGGCTGGTGGGCCGAGCCAGGACTGAAGTCCATCTCATCCCATCTGGACATTTCAGCCATGTGTCCAGTAGATTTCTAAAAATTATATTTAAAATTCAAAACAACCTTACTTGATTTTGGCATTGGTCATTATGGGTCACATACTTAGGATGCAGTATGCCCTTTCAACGAATACTCCCCCCCCCCCTTTTTCTTTTTTAATTTTAGGAAAATACCCTTGAATTGCAGTATTTGGTTTTTGTTTTGGGAGAGGGAGTGGTCAGAAAAATTGCCTAGAAGACCTTTGCCTTCCTTTTGATAAAACACCATGCCCTGTGGTTGGGACCACTTTCCTTTCCTTTCTTTCCATTCCTGTCCTTTCTGAGCAGGGTCCTTGTAAACTCCCAAGAACATTCTTTGTGATGCAGCCCAGCAGAGTTTACCCCTGCATTGCCCCATCTGCCCAAATCTTGATGCTCACTGGCTGGGGTGAACAATCAGGCTACCATATGGAGACGCCATCCTCATCTAGGAAAACAATCTCCGTAATGTGCTGGCCCATCAGAAAACAGGCTGAAATTATATGCTGAAGAACAGTGGAAATTTCCCCCTGCATGTTTTATGTAAACAAGTTCATTTGTTCATTCAATGAAGCCACAGTTCTTCAAAGACCCTGTTTATATTAAAAGAAAGAAGCAGAAAAATTTGGATTGGCTGGCAGCCAGCTCTACACCTACAGAGTTGTCAAGCTGTTAGAGCAACATTCGGGAACTCAGATGTTTATGTTGAGATGGGCTCTTAAGTCAAAAGTAAAATATTGTTTTTGGATGCAGTAGCCAGACCTGTGAGCCAACGGACTCACATCCTCAGAGACAAAATAACCAGTGTTTTGCAAAAGGGCAGCGCCGAGCTGGGGGTGGGCCTCAGACCTCGGGCAGGCCTGAGGATTCGCTCTTCTCATGTCTTATGGGCAACACCCTGAAGCTGCTGCATCTGACAACTTCACAGCCACCAAGAAGAGAGAGCGCCTGATGTCAGGGCCTAACACGATGGGCCCTGGCCTATTTCGTTAGATCCTAGAGAAGACAAGAAAACGCAATTAGCCACCAAAAACCTGAACGTTGGTTCCTTTCCAGGCCTGACGTTACTGATTGTAAAAGCGTGTAGTACTTAGACTTGAGAGGGGCAGTAGCTTCAAGAGACGGTTCATGAGAAACAGTACCTTGTACTAATTGAGATTCTTTTGGTTGCAAGTGGCAGAAAATCTAAGCCAAGATAGATGAAGCAAACCAGGGTTTTGGGGGGCCCACGCATTTGAAATAAGGGTGGGGATTTTTGCATTAGGGAGAAACTGGTCTGAAAACATCACAGCAGAAGAAGCAGAAGCAATAAGGTGCGTTTTTGGCTGAGGATAATTCTGATTATGACAGATACTTGAATCTTAAAGTTGGAAGCACCGATCGAGACCAACAGATTCCAAATGTATTTTTTATAACAACAGGCTTCTTTCTCAAATAAAATCTGAACTCCATGGGACGGTCCATGATGAAAACAGATCAATAATGGAAAAAGGGAAAAGGGGCGTGGGGAGAAAGGTCCAATGCCCTGCCCCCTTAGTTATGCTAATTCTAGCATTACAGTTTTGGGTTCCTCCTTGGAATTCGGGGAAAACATCCCCAAACTACTGAGGATTCAAAGATGACTTTAGACACTGCACTCGAATAACCTTGATTCACACTACAGAAAGGAAAGGTTCTTCCCTGCTTGATTCTCCTTCAATCTTGACGATCATGCCAAGGAGAAAGGAAAAAATTAGTGCGTAATATATTTGTATCAGATTCATAGCCCTTGATAATCCACATTTGAAAAATAAGAGCATACTTTTTCAGGCTCAGAGCCCTCCGTAAATCACAGTACTAAGATATGATTTAATATAAATCTTCTGTTTTCCTCTCTCTTGATTTTACTATTTTCTTCTATTTAGAGAAATGATCTTCCTTTTACCTAGGTCACATGTATATAAGTCTACGTGTTTTCTTTTAGATGAATGTTTTTAAATAAAAGTGGTGGAGCTCAGCTTCCCCTAACACGGCAAACCCTGTCCACAATATACTCCCGCAACGCTCTGCTTGAGCCTTGCCGACCAGGCAGATCCCTCTTTCCTATCATCCGGCCTGAAAGCCCGGGCCAGGGGGCTAGCTGCACCACAGCCGGTCAGTTTGCTGCCACACTACACAAATGCAGGTATTCCAGTCGGGGTTTTGTGGCCCCGGCACAGGCTCTCCCTCCTGGCCGACAGGCCTGACGTCGCCCTGAGCTCCAGCAGCCGCGGGGTGCCGAGTGGACGTGCGGACGGCGCACCCCGCGGCAGCTGCACCACACCCAGGTGCGCACGCGGCCCCGCCCAGCACCCCGGCGGGCCCGCCCCCTTCCACTGTTGAGCGGTGATTGGCCAGCCTGTCTCCGCCCCCGAGACTTTGGGCCTGGGCACATGACCCAGTGCTGGCCAATCACATCAGTCTGTTGCCCAGGCGCCTGTGATCGGCTCAGGTAGGGACACCTGATCAGAGACCGTGGGGCGAAGAGCCTCACCTCCGCCGGCCCTGGACGCCACCTGGTGCAGGTAGCCCCGCCTTCCAGCCGAGGGTCAGGCGTGTTTAGCCCCCGGGCTCCCGGCGTCTGCAGACCAGGGCTCCTCCTGTCCTTTCCAGGTGCAGCCGCCACCGGGCTTGCGTCCGAGAGTCGCCTTGAAGAATGACCAGTGGGCCCGCCGCGGCCCAGGCTGTTTGACAAGTATTCCTGACTCGTGTGCTGTCCAGAACAACCCCATTCTTTCTGATGAGGAAACTGAGGCACAGAGGGGAAGAGCGACTTGCCCAAGGCTCCACCAGAAAGTAACTGAGCAGGGATTTGAGTTCAGACATCCTGGCTCTGGCCCAGCCCCCACGCCAGCCCCCACCCTATACGGGACTGTGGCTGGAGAGCTGGTCCCCCTGCGTCCAGCCTAGCAACAGCCGGCAGCAGCGCCCTGGCTTGCACTATCCAGGTTTTCTCCCCTTCACAGTTAACTCATGCCTGTTCCCTGGGCTCTGCAAGGTCTCTCAAACTGAATGCCTTTGATCTTGAACCTTTTTTGGAGGTCCTTCATCAGTCCCAGGGGTCTCTGCAGGGATCCCTCCTCTCCAGCATCTCAGCTCTCTGTTCTCTGTCTTTTCATTACATCACCCACAGGGCTGGTATGAAGCACCCATAGGGCTGGTATAAAGCACCCAGGCTGAATTCTGTCCTTCCTCTGTGAACAGAGGAAAAGAAAAAAAAAAAAAAAAAAGCCTTAGACTTGCAAGTTGAAAATTCCAGCCAAAGGCCAATGAGGTCCCAGACAGGGAAGCACTAGTTCCCAGAAGAGAGAGGAGACCTGTCCCAAGATAACATCATGCCCCTGTCTGCACACGGTGAGAGATGAAGGCACTGTAATTGCAGCCCTTAATCTTTACTATATGTAATAAGTAATTTGCCAAAACCACCCTACTGTTGGAGGTGTGAACCTGGCGTGTGAAGAGTTCGTATGCCTCTCTCCCACCTGCCTTCGCCTGCTCCACAATCCGGGAGCCTGGGAGAGGTTGTTGCTAAACCAGGCAGCTCCCTCCTCTCTCCCCTGCTCCCACCTCACCCCAGCCCTCTGCTCTCCCATCCCTCACCAAAGGGGGCAAATCAGCCCTTCCCCAATTTCCCCAGCAGCAGGGGAGAGTTAGCTAAGGAAAGGGACTTCTTGAAATGTTTCCCCAAAGCACAGGCATCGTGGAAAGGGGAAAGGGGGAGAAGTGAGAACCGAGCAGAAGCTGAGGTCAGTGTGGCATGGGGAGGCTGGGATTCTCCGTGCTGAGGCACCGGGAGAGGGTTCTGCCCCGCCTTGAGATGTGCAAGATGTAGTGTGGGTAGAGTCAGAAAGCTCACTCTCTCCATAAAGAGGGGACTTAATTCATTGAACCAATTGTCAGTAAGAGGATGCAGGAGTTGGACATTTTATTCGGGTCAAAAAATGGGCCGCAATGAATTGCTGGTGAATTAGCCACAGGAGAGCTGTTTCAGGGCAGAGCTGAGCTTTGAGGTTAGTTTTCCTGAGAGAACCTGGAAGAGACAGAATCTGGGGTCCTGTCAGGCCCGCATGCTCCCCACCCCACATCTGGTTTCATCTTCTTCCTTGGAAGCAGGCCATGCACTTTAACTGGGCAATGGTTTCCCAGAAGGAAGATGAGTTTTCCAGCTTCCCTTGCACTGGGTGAGACGAGGTGATGAAGTAGAGGCCAGCGTGACATCAGCAGAATTGTCGCGTGAGGTTTTGGGGTAGAGAAGAAGCTCACATACCAGGTGGCCTGCCTCTGCTCCTCCTCACACCATGGGACATGGGTGCTATAGCTGGTGCTCAGGAGCCGTTTTGGACCATGAGGTGGCCAAGAGGCTGGAAACCAGCATGGTAAAGCAGGAATAGAAAAGTTCTGGTCCCTGATGCTGCCATGGGGCTGCAAACCAGCCACGGACTGCCTATCCCCAAAACTTCCTTTGAGGGAGAGGATACAAGGACATACTTAGGTTTATTGATATTAACATAGGACTTTCTATTATAGGTGATGCAATCTAACCTTATTGGTTTATGATTTCTGAGGCTTAACAAGGTGGGGAGCAGTGTTGAATCCCAAGCTGACCTTCTCACTTGCACTGTTAAGTCCTTCCTGACCATGCACCGGCCCTACCGCCGGGCGCTACTCCCAGCTCCAGCATCTCTGGGGCCCCTCTTCTTGCCAAGCTCCCGCCCACTTTTTGGCTTTAAAGTAACCCCTGCTGGGCCAACCTCAATAGCCCCCCTCCACAAATCTCACTGTACCCCAGAGCCTCAAATTTTACTCCATAGTCTTTTCTGAACGCTTTGGGAGCTGCCTTTCTGGGAAGTCCCATCAGCACTGAATCCTCTCGTTCCTTAATTGTTCTGCCTGGGCACTCGGCCCCAGCAGGACTGTGAG
Organism: Myrmecophaga tridactyla; assembly: GCA_004026745.1. Lineage (NCBI taxonomy): Eukaryota > Metazoa > Chordata > Mammalia > Pilosa > Myrmecophagidae > Myrmecophaga > Myrmecophaga tridactyla. The sequence goes on along the minus strand of PVIY010058965.1, from coordinate 4,391 downwards.
ACCCCTCAGGGAACCGCTGGTCCTTATTCCACTGTGCTTCCCTCCTGGCAGGGCATCTCCTGGTCAGAGTACTTCATTCTTTTTTATGGCAGAACTCAAGTTCACCCTTAATGAATGCGAAGGATTTAATGTTAAGTGGAACACTCCCTTTGCACATTCTCTTCCAGGGCCCAGCATGCTTGTCCACCTCGTCAGGCAGACGGAGGTCCTCACCACAACCCGCAGAGCTCCTCCGGCTCGGCCCCAGCAGCCTCTCCTCTCGCCGCACCTGCCCCCTTGCTTACTTTGCCCTGGCCACACTGGTCTCCTTGCTGGGCGCTGACCACCTCGGGGCCTGTGCCCTGGCTGTTCCACCTGCTGGGATGCGCGTCCTCAGGTCTCAGGGGATGGTCACCTCCTTCGAGGCCCGCACTGACCAACACAACTAAGGAGCCCCTCCACTTGACTCAGTCTCTTTCTGTCATATTTTATTTCTTTCTCATCACATGCCGCAATCTCACGTTACGATCCCTCTACAATGTTGGCTGTGTGGAGTCGGGCCCCTGTCCGTCTCCTCCCCGCTCATCTCCCAGTGCTGGCACGCCGTCTCCGTGACCGATAAACCCACACCTACTGCATGAGTGAGGGGGTCAACTGGAAGCTTCTACCCCCGTCAAGCTGTGTGACCGTCAGCCGAATAGCTTCAGCAGCTGAGCCTCCATTTCTTCATCTCCAGAATGGTGTCTGTTATAGAAAGCTCTCCCCTTAGGGGAGGATAGATTTTTTTTTATCCCCAAAGCAAGCATAAAGAGAAGCTCTTGCTAAACTGTGTACTGTCATGCAGAGGTGATGGGAGGCAATTAAATTAGACTTTCACACCAGCCGTGCCAGGAGACTCTCCAGCGCATATCCACATGAGTGGGTGGCCTCTGGCTGAGTCCCACTGCAGAAGGGCTTACTATAAGCCAGGTTCTTATTAAGTGTTCTACATAACACAGCCTGAGGTGGGAGGTATTATTACGCCCACTTTACAGATGAGGAAACTGAGGCTTGGGGGGTTCTGTGGCTTGCTGACTATCACACGGCGGGTGAGCGGTTGGGAGGGGGCTCATACTAGGCGCTGATCGTCCCCCAGCTGCCCGCTGAGTGGGGGTGGGGGGGCGAGAACCAAGCCCGGCTCCTCCCCGGCGGGAAGAACCTTGGATCACCCCCATCTGCCCTGCTGGACCGTAAGCATGGTGAACCTGGCCTTCCTGGGCTGGTGGGGCCCAGGGGAGGGCGAGGAAGGCAAGCGCTCAGGGCCGATGGGTGGGCCTGGGGGGATGTCACGTCGGCCTTCATCCCTCGGACACTGGCCCACTCCCCACCGCATCCTGACCTTCAGTCACTGCTGACCAGGCCTTCCAAGGGCTGGGTGGTCGGGGAGTCTTGTTCTGAACTGGGAAGGGTGAGGTTTAGGAGCCTAATCAAACCTTAGCTTGCTAAGTTTTTCCTGGGGTGGCCGTGATCCACCGGTGGGCCCCCCTCCAGCTTCATGTCCCAGCACTGTCCCCCTGGCTCCTGCTGGCTGCCTTGCTGTCCCCAGAACAGCCGTGTACCAGATGAATGCAGACATGGCTGGATGGACGGATGGATGGATGGTACCGTGTTACATTGTCATCAGTTCATCAGCCTCTTCATCGAGAGCTGCTTTTAGGAGCAGAGCTGGGAGGCATCTTGTAGACCTTCAGCACAGAGCAGGGAGGAGTACCTGGTGACTGCAGCACATCACCAGCTGGGATCCCCTCAGGAGCAGCGCAGGTGAGCCCAGGGACAATCCGGCCTCAGGAGCACGTGCCTTGGGGGGCTTCCAGGCATGTAACATGGATAACCTCACATTCTCATGGATTGTAACAGCCCAGGGCTTGGTCCCTATGCAGCCTTGGGCAAGCAGCTGATCACCTGGGGTGTCAGTTGCCTCATCTGTAAAATGGGGCTCAGAACAGGCTGCCAGCCTGCACCCAGAGTGAATATGAGGGGGTGGCCAAAGTGAGGGCCGAGTTGTAGACTCTGGGGCCAGCCTGCCAAGGCTCCAACCCCAGCTCTGCCCCTTATTAGCCACATGGACTTGAGCAGGTCGCTTCACCACTATGACCCTCAGTTTCCTCTTCTGTCACATGGAGGGCATGGTGCTTTCCTCCTGGGCTGTTGGCAGGATTCAGAGAGTGGATGGAAAGCTCTCTGCCCAGGGCCTGGCAGGACGTCAGCAGTCAGCAAATACATCTCTTGCCAGTGCTGGGTACAGGGACTGGCACTCAGTGAACGTTTGTGGAATGAATGAAGAATGAATGTTCCCAGGCCTAGGAGATTAGTACTATTACCCACTTTCCAGATGGGAAACGGGCCCAGAGGCCCCAGGGAGCTGGCCTTCCAGTGGGACCCACCATCTGCCCAGCTCTTTTGGGGTGACCCTGTGCTGCTCTACATCCAATGAAAACTTTGGTCAGAAACAGGAATTCCCAAATTCAGGGCTTGGGGACACCGCACATCAGTGTCCCTCACATTTCTCTAAAAAATTCCCTTCAGAACACCCGAGGCCTCTCTGGAGGTGGAAAATGACTTTTCACAGATGGCCCCGGGAACAGAAGGTTCTGGAACAGCTGCCCGCCTACCGCTTGGCCCTCAGCTCTGCACCATCTGGCCCCAACCAGGAACCAGCATCCTCCCAGCTGCCCAACTCCTGCCGCCTGGAGAGATTTACGGCCCAGGCCTCCATCGTCTGGTCTCATTTCCCTTCCTTTCCCTTCAGGGCTCCCCGAGGGCCGCTCAGCCATCGCCCATATGGATGGCCACACAACACCAGTGGCCGTTTCTCTGCTTTCCCATAAAAAGGCCTTGAATCCAGCCCAAAGGATGATCCTGGGGCAAGGGCCAGGGTCATGGGAAAGTAAGAAGGAGCCGGAATGCACATCTGCGTCCCCACCTCCCTGGGACCTGGGCTCCCAGCCGCACTCGTCTCCCCCAGCCTCAGCCTGATGTCAGGGCCCCTCTCGGTTGCTCCCTGCTGTCACCATGGAGCCCACTCCCGCCCCAGGCCTTGGCCTGGCCCTGCTCCCCGTAGGGATCTCCTGCCCCCTCGGGGCCAGTGCAGCCCATGGGCAGGGAGGGGACGGCCCCGCTGCATGTCTCTGTCTGCCAGAGGCCCTGGGAGCTGCCGAGGTGACAGATGTAGAGTCTCCGACTCCAGGATGGGGCAGAGGCCACCGGTTCCAGGCCAGGGAGGCTGCAGGCCGACGGGCGGGAGGGGGGCAGCCACGGGACCCTGAAGACGCTGACTCTCGCCTGGCTCTCGGCCCAAAAGGCACCTACGCGGGACCCGGGAAGGGCCCGGCAGGTGCGGCTGTATCCATGGCAGCGGCGATGTGTGAGGGTGGACGGGGCTCCAGGCAGCGGGGGCCAGCTCACCGAGAGGGGCAGGAGTGGGGGGCTGTGCCTCCCCATCCACTGTACCCCCTACCCGGAGCTGTCAGGGGTCCAGGGGCGCTGAGGCCTGGGGGGCCACGGGAGGGGCTGGTGTCTGTGTCCCGGCGGGGGCAGAGCCAGACGAGGACCGCCTCAGCCGAGAAAGGGGCCCGGACCACCCTGCCACCCTCAGGCACACCCCCTCGCCTGCTAGGTCCGCCCTGCCCAGCCTGACCCGCCCCATGGAGGGGGCCAGTGCATCTGAGTCAGAAAGGGCATCCAGGCCCCTCGCTGTGAGCAGATGAGACCACCCCGGGACCGGCTGGGACTGAAGAGACCACGGGGAGGGGACATTTACTGACCACTTCCTGCGTCCTGGGCGCTGGGCCCCCGCCTTGTGCCCGTGACTGCAGGACCCCTCACGACCACCCCCGGGTGGGACTTGTTATTACCCCTCCCCATCCCAGAGATGGAGGAGGCAGGGCGGGAGGGGAAGGGCCCCCGGGGCCACGCCCCGGAGACCGGGGAGCCAGGCCATGCCCAGGGCGCTGCTCCCCACCGGCTCCACCCCACACCCACTCTGCAGGGGTGCCTGCCGCTCTGGCTCCAGGAGGGCCCCCGCACCTTCCCTCCGGGGTTCCTGGCGTCATAGAAACAGAGGAAATGCTGAGCCACAACTGGCACCCCACGGGCTGGTCAGAGCACCCCGTGAGCAGGTGAACACGGCGTCCTCGTGCGATAAGCACGAGTTCTGTTTCCCCAGTGTGTGGATTGCGGGCACCCTAGCGGGGGGGCGGAGGGGCGGACGCTGCAGGGGGCTTGGCGGGAGCGCGGGCCAGGCGGGCGCTGTAAGGGGAGTTCGGCCTCGGGCCTGAGCGCAGGGGTTTTGGGGCCGGGCCCTGGGTTCACACCCTGCCGCCTCAGTGGCTTGGGCCCTTTCCTCAGTCTCCCCCCCGGGGTGGTGCCCTCAC
>PVIY010058964.1:0-12245 GCA_004026745.1 Myrmecophaga tridactyla | reverse complement strand
AAGCTTTACTTCTATTACCATTCCAGGAACTCGTTTTTTCTCAGATGAAAAATATTCCTGGGCTTGTTAATACAACTTTATTCTTCTCCAAAACCATTAAATTAAGTGCTAACAATTATGATTCAGTCTGAATTGAGGGACTAGATTTATTTTTATGGAAAATTAACTTTTGTTCTTGAAATACATACATATATAGATATACTAAAAATTAATCAAATTGTGTGCTATTTGTGAAAAAAGTGCAGTGTTGAGTTTTGTTTGAAGAAAAAAGTTGGAGAGTCATTAAAATTTAGATATCTGCAAAAGAATTTTCAGGAATCATGGTGAAAGATAAACATCATGTTACATAGAAAATGCTATTATTTTTCCAGCAGAAATATTCTTGTCTTCAAACTTACAATATTTTTTATAGAGAAAGAGGAGAAGACTCATCTTGAGTCCATGTGCTCTGTTCAATAGTATTCTGTTGGATACATACAATAAGTATTTACTGGGACCCTTCCATGCAAAATTTAAGGTATACAAAAGAGATTCTTGCTTTCTGTTGGAAGATTACTTGTCAAGAGTAGGAGAAGTCCGAATGAACACTGTCAGAAACAGGGAACGTGATTTAAATTCATACACTGTAGAAAGCAGTAACAGAGCCCTCACCACTAAGAATACACCATAAAAATGTAGCTGCTGTCAAAGAGCATGTATGTGATACATAGGAGGAATGAATCCTTCTGCCCTTGACAAGAACTGAGTTTCGACGAGAAGCAAATGACTGAGTTCCAATGTTGGATAAGAGGGTCTTGGACAACATGTCCTAGCAGTCTTCCACCAGTGACAACATTCTCATTTTCCCTTCAATTTCAGATCACCCTCCCCAGAAATATTGGATGCAACCATGCAGCTCTGAGATAAATCACGCAAACTCAGATAATTGATCTATTTCATCTCTTTAAGTTTCAAAAAGATGTTTTTGCTTTTATCCGTTACCTTGGGTGGAAATACAGTCAGTGGAAAAAGAGAAACACTTGAATTAACCAGAGAAGTTCTGTTGTGCTGTGGGAAAGAAATATGATGGCAGGGAATGCTTTACTTGCTATGCCTGCAGAAATTAGGGGAAATCTATGAACATAAATTTCATTTATTGTCTAATGTCTTTTTCTGAATTCCACTTTGGTTTCTATTGCTGCCAATTTCTTTGAGTTCCACTTCAGGGACATTTTAAATTTTGAAAAATGTATATTTCAACCCTCGATGGTCTATTTGATTTGTTTTTAATTTGTTAGAAGTTGTGGTTTAAGGAAAACTCATGAATAAAATACAGATTGATGTACACCACCCCAGCATCCAAGCTTGAATGATTACGGAGAGTTTGTTGCAATGGATGATAACACTTTTTCTGTAACTCTAATTCTTTGTTAACAGTAGTTAATCTACCATTATTATTATTTTTATACGTCTTTATTTTAATTCTTATCTGTCCATACCGTGGATAGAGAGAGTGTCACTCAGAAGGTTTTTACACTCAAATGGTTACTTGAGGAAAGCTCTTTAGTTATGTAATCATTATCAAATATCAAGGCTAATGGATTACTACAGTTTCAGGTATTTCCTTCTGGCTAGTCTAACAAACTAGAAAATAAAAAGGTGGCGACATATCTATATGAGTCAGTAGTCAAAATCGTTTGTTAAATTCTAATTTCCAGTTACACCTCCCCCTCTCATTTGATCATTCTCTCAATCTTCAGGGAAATCCTGGCAATGACAAATTTGCCTTCATGCATTAAAAGGGTGTTGACCTTCCTGGATAAGGAAAGAACCTGGCTGACATCCTTTGAGATACTGTGACTTCTGTGTTTCAGAGCTTATCTGAGATAGCAACAACTTGGAGCCCTGTAGTTTCTGAAAAAAATAAACTCAATAAGAAGAACTTGTAGAGATTCTTAGTTAGAGTCCAGGGTTTCCTGCATGATTTTAAGAAATACATTTGGTGTTACCTTGGCATACCATGGCAATACTTAGTATCTGGCTGAAGTCTGCACAAGATTAACTTCCAACATGACAACTCGACTCCATTTGAACTGTCTTGACGACTGAACCTGAATTTTACCTCATTTCTTTTTCTCACTTTGGTCAACAAGGTATTTCTAATCCCATGATGCCAGGGTCAGGATCATCCCTGGGCGTCATATCCTATGTTTCCAGGGAGCCACACCTGTGAGAGTCATGTCCTAAATGGTGGGGAGGAAAATGAGCTTTTTGCAGAGTTTGACTGAAAGAGAGACCACATTAGAGCAGTAAAAGAGATTCTCTGAGGGTGACTCTTAGGTATAATTATAAGTAGGCTTAACATCACCATTGCAGAAATAACATTCATAAGGACATGCCTTAAAATTGAGATTCTATTAGGAATTCATGAGATAGGGAAGATAAATACTTCCACATTTTCCCACATTCCAAAGGGACTTTATAATCTCTTTTTTATTTTCTACCCAAAATACTATGGAATGTATCAGGGTATTATGTTAATCTGTACAGAAAAACAAGATCTCACTCCCTACTCAGTAATTTAAAGAAACTGTTGCCTCCAGGAGATGAATCAGGATTAAAACATGACTTTTCCAGGGTACATAATCCTTTCAACCCAGGACAGACACCATATAATATTTGTCCTTTCATTCCTGGCTTATTTCACTCAACATTATGTCCTGAAGTTTCATTCACCTTCTTGCATGCCTTATACCTTCACTCCTTCTTGAAAATTATTAATTCTTGCCTTTATTCATGAATCATCTTGTTGATTTCCTTAAGTTCTATGTCCATGTTTTCCCTTAGCTCAGTGAACCTATGTAGAAGAGTTCATTTGCTGTCTTTGAATAGTTCTTCAAGTGTTAGCACCTCTTTGAAGTTCGTTAATTTTTTCCCTTCAATGAGTTGTGTCTTCATGTTCCTTATATATCTTCAAATCTTCAATTGAATGTTGGCCATTTGAATATTTTGATAGTTAACTCTGGGAATCACATTCTCCATTTAATATAAGATTTTAGTTTCGAGTAGCTGTATGTTGAGTCACTTCTTGAACTCATAGCCCAGTTTATTCAGATAATTCAGAACAGCCCATAGTGAACTGTGAGCGTCTACTTGCTTTTGATTAATTTACCGTTCTTCTTGTTCTCCCAGATGTTAAATTAGATCTTGGTTTTAGCTCTTTCTTCAGTTATAATACAGGAATTTAGGGCCATAAATATCCCTATCAGAACTGCTTTCACTGAATCACATCTGTTTTGATATCTGTTTTTGGTTGCATTTATCCTCAATGATTTACTGATTTCCCTTGCGATTTCTTCTTTGACCTACAAATTGCTTGTGTGTCTTGTTTAACCTCGACAAGTTTGTGAAATTTCCGGTCCTTCAGCTTTGCATTGATTTCCATATTAATTATATTGTGTTCAGAGAAAGTGTTTTAGATCATTTCAATTTTAGACAATATATTGAAATCTGTTTTGTAGCACAACGTGAGGTCCAGCTTGGAGAATGATCAAGGGACCTTGAGAAGAATATATATTCTGCTGCTTGGGTGTTCATTGTTCTCCATATATCGGTTAGGTCTAGTTAATTTATCATAGTATTCAGGTTTTTGGTTTCCTTATTTATACACTGATTAGTTATTCTGTGTATTGATGAGGGGGATGTATTGAAGTATCCAAGTAATATTAAACCGATGTCTATTTCTCATTGCAGTTTGCTAGTTATTGACCTCATGTATTTACTGTTCTCTGGTTAGGATCATAAACATTTATGATTGCAATTTCTTCGTGGGGAATTCTTCCTTGCATTAATATAATGTGTTCTATTTTTCTCATAACACTTTTGCATTTAAACACTATTTAGTCCAGTATTAGGAGAGCTACCCCAGATCTTTTTGGTTACAGTTTATGTGGAAGATGTTTTTAAAACCTTTCACTGTCAATCTCTTTGTTTCCTTTAGCCTAAGGAAAGTCTTTAGCTCGATCATGCATTTCGTGCATTCTGCCAATCTGCATCTTTTGAGGAGTGCATTATTCCATTCACATTGTGTTATTACTCTAAATGCAATAATTACGTCAAATATTTTATCCTTTAATTTTGCATGTCATCCTTATACTTGCCTTTCTTTTATTCTCCTAGGTACACTTACTTTCTATGCTCTCCTCGAAGCTTCTCTCTCCTCTTTTACTTTCAGCCTGCAGAACTCCCTTTAATATTTCTTGAGAGAGAAATGTTTCCTGTTTACTTGTGAATATTTTAAGCTGAACATATTTGTGAAAGACAGTTTTTCCAGATAAATGATTCTTGGCTCCAGTTTTTCTCCTTCAGAGAGAAATATACCATACCAGTTCCTTCTCATCTTCATGGATTCTGATGAAACATTGGTCCTTAATTTTATTACAGTCTCTTTGTATGTGAGGAATTGCTTTTCTCCAGGTGCTTTCAGGATTCACTCTTTATCTTTGACACTTGTCATTCTTGTTAGCATTTGTACAGGTTTAAGCCTATCAGATTTCATTCAGTTTTGAGTATGTTATGCTTCCTGGTTATTTGCATTTATGTTTTTCCTAAGACTTGGGAAATTTCTTTCAAAATTTCCTCAAGTGTTCTTTCTGCCCTTTTTCACATTTCTTGTCCTTTTGTGATACCCATGAACATATGTTTATGTACTTCATGACGTCATTCATTTCCCTGAGACCCAGCTCCTGTTTTTCCATCTTTTCTCCATCTTTCCAGTTTGTAAATTTCTATATCTTACCTTCTAGTTTGCCAATCCTTTCTACTGCAGTTTCAAAATATGCCGTCATGTCCCTCCAAGATTTGTTTAATCTCTTCTATTTTCCTTTCATTACCCAAAGTTCTGTTATCTTTCTTTTCATTGTTTCAAATACTTTTATTCAATCCTATCAGAGCCCCAGGATCCATTTTAGCAGAAATGGAAAAGCTGATTCTCATTCACGTAATATTACATTTCACCAGGACATCAATTCCACCCTCGGGTGCAGTATTTATTTATTTCCAATGACTATTTGCTGTTTTAAGGCGCATTATATTAGTTTTTTTTTTCATTCTCATAGTGCACTTTACTGATTACCATATACTACTGCTGAATACTTTTTTATGATTGAAAATAAATAGTTGAGTGAGTTGAACAGACATCACTAACTATTGGGGAGAAAAGAAAAGCACAGGAACATGCAGAAATACTGATGAGAGAGTTGTAACCCATAAATTATATCAAATAGCAGAATACAGAAATCAGAGACAATAGGTATTTTCATGCTTCCAGAATCTCTATCCTGAAACAGTGATATGGAAATCATTATGGGAAACTTGCATTACTAGTGTCCACAGCTAAAGAGTGAGAGTCTGCTGGGATAAGAGATGAACAAGAAGCTCCAAAGCTTTCTCCCAAGGGTCAATATAGACCCAAGTTTGCATTGTATAATCTTTTTTTCCCTCCAGAAAGCTAAATAACTTAGGGAGTAGAGAGACAAACGAATACTTCATTAATCAGGCCCATGGGAATTAAATTCATAAAAGCACGGAAACATAAATGCTTTTCCTTACATGTCTCAATCCTACTTTACCAATCTCTACTGAGGTGGAAATATAAATTTACCTTCTAGAGACCTCAAGTGTGTTTATATCTTCCTGCATTTCCTGGGAGCAGAGGTTCCAACATCATCCATCTTTCAGGGAAGACTTGGCATTAGTGAACTCAGAATTTTCTTTGATAATTTCTGGGTTAGTCATAGAGCCAGGCCGTAAGGGTCGGGAATGCATTATGAGTCCAGGACCCCATTAATTGAGTGTAACTTTAGGGGCATCAACAAGGATAATGCAGAGAGATAATCGTCCAAAGTCTTACCCAGGTAAAAAGGTTGTGATTCAGGGAGATGATGAATACACTAAAGCATCTTCTATCCCGTATCTGTCTCATCTGATGTTAGCTCACACTCATGGCTTCCTTCATGCAGGTATCTTGTTAACCACATTCATCAATTTTTTCTTAAAATCATTCAACACAAACACTTTCATTAATTCCTTCTTGGTAAGCACTAAGTGTTCCTCTCAGAATAAAAGAAAAAAGCAGTGTTCTTTATTTCAAAGAGATTACAACTAAATACGGAAACAAACATAGATATGAGCACATGCACCATCCAGAGGTGGAAACAGAAGTCCTGGCAAAGTGGACCCAAAGTTTGGACTCATCTGTTGAGGTTCATGAAGGCTTTCCACGGGTGCTGGAAATTGTACTGAGACCTACAGGAGGAGTATATTTTCCTTACATTAGCAAATCTAAGAGGAGAAGGGGATATAACCCCACCAAGAAAAGAGGACAGGGACACAATTGTGTGATTGATGTATTTGTATATTTGTAAGGTGCAGTCAAGTTTAAGAGTAGATCTTATTATCTGATGAACAATGATAGGGAGGGTGTGAGTAAAGCAACATGAGGAGGTTGTCAGCAGTCAGATAACAAAGAGCTTTGAGTTTGTCCACAAAATTTTGTTTGAAGTTATTGGAGAGTCAGTGCAGTGTTTATCAAAGGTGATGTTCAAGAAAATTATTGCCCTGTGGAGAGTTCTACATCAGTTTCTGTTGCCAATTTCCTGGGGAAGTGATGCAGGCTGGAAATAGCACGGTGGCAGTGGGCTTGGAGGTTTGGGGAATGAGTATGGATGGTGTTGAATCACAGTGTATACAAATATTCTTCATTAGTACTTTGCACACTGTTGGACACGCTATAGACATTATTTTTTCTTAATTCTGTCGATTATTAAATGAAACATATCTCTGTTCTGATCTAATGGAAGATGAATTGAGACTTACAGCAGAGTCGTATTCTTTTGCAAGGCATATGCTCACATCTGGAATGAAGCTCAGAATTTGTTCCAAGATTATGCATTTTACTAATGATTTTATTTCTTCATAAATCTAATTTTAAAAAACTGTTCAGGCAGTGCAATTGTAGCTCAGCAGTGGAATGCTTCCCTGTGCTGGCCCATGTACACATAAATAAATAAATGAATAAGTAGATAATATTAAAAAGCAGTGTGAGACTTATTAAAAAATTGCAAGGATATAGAGACAGTTTCTAGAAAATTGCATCCATTTTTGCTTATTCTGAACATCTTCCATCCGCAATACCACATTACATCTATGCGTTATAAATGACAGTTTCTGAGACTCTCTTTGTCTTTGATGACATGGATATTTTCCAGGGGGGGCTGGCAAGGTATTTTGTAAAATGTCCCTGAGTTGGAATTTTCTTGATGTTCTCCTCATGATTAGACTGCGATTATGCGTTATGGAGGAAGACACCAGAGATAAAATTCTATTTTCATTACATTATGTTTCCGGGCACATCCCATCAATGTCACTTTTCACTGTCTATGTTGACATTTATCCACAATGCTTGTCAGGTTTCCCCACTTTAAAGCTCCTCATTTTCCTGCTTTTCCATATATCACATTTGGGAGAGGGTTACTACTTGAAGACACACTGTAGGAGTTGGAATCAACTCACCTTCTGGACACAACAGTATCTACATAAAGCATTACATACATCTGTATGGGAGATTTTTGTCTTCCTACTAATATATTACATATTTTCTTTAAATCATTATAGACTCATGACATTTATTTTTTACTTTTGGTTGTGATACAATACTACTTTATTTATTCTGTTGTGAGGTTTATTTCAGCTTGGGCAATGATTATCTTTCAGAGGTGCTGTGTGTCTCTTGGATTTATCTCAGTCTTTCATTTTTGTACCTACCCAATTCCTTGTGGTACAAGGTGCTCCAGGCTCTTCCTGTGTATTTCTATTCCAGGTCTAGGGTCAGCCACTTCTCCAAGGAAACATTTATTGAAGAATGGTGTTAAAATAAAGGTCTGGGCACTATGTGTGCTCCATGTTACTAGGACATCAAGGTGCTCTCTAAACACAGAGTAAGAAAATACTTGCTTGTCTGCCAAGTTGCCCGTATACACAGATGCATAGATATGTCTACATGTAACCTTCTATCTGTATTAACCTACTCATGCTGACGCAGCTCACTCTAAACCATTACCAGGTAGAATATTTACAGTTCTGCCCTTACTTATGGTTAACCACCCACTCTGCAGTGGGAAACGTAATCTCCTCCCCTGACATCATCTACTTAATGGCTTGATTCCAGTATACATATGCAGATGTGATAGAAATTGCCAACCAACATTCTGGAAAGAAAAGTTTTACCCACTAGAATACAGTACTTATGCAGTTTGTATCCCCTTTATTTTCCAGACTCCATTCATCCCTAGTATTACCAATTCAGTACTTTTTCCCCACATCCCCTCAGTAGGCGTGTTTCATATGATTGTAACACAATTAGATTGTTTTATCACATTTTGCATTCCATCCTGGCTTTCCTATTATCCTGACAATTAATCTTTCCTTTGCATATACTAACAGATATCTTTTGTTTTGTAAACATCAGTTGAAAAAACGCATAAAGTCTGATGTCTATAATTATCGGATTTTAGAGAATAGATTCACTGCTTTGAAAAGTGCTCTCTGATTCACCTATTCTACCTTCCTTCCCTCTCCCCAATCCCTTGAAACAACTGCTCATTCTTTTGTCTCCATTATTTGGACTAATCCAGAAAGTCATATAATTGAAATTATGCTTATGTAGGATGTTCAGACTGCTTTGTTTCAATGACCAGTAATCATGTTAGAAGTATGCTTGACATTTGTGACTAGAGGGAACATTCATTTTTATCACTGAGCAATATTCCATCGTATAGATATAGTTGAGTGTGTTAATACATTGATCTTGATAGACATCTTTGTTGTTTCCTTATTTTGGAGATTAAACATAAAGTTGCTATAAGACATTCATGTGTAGATTTTCGAATGGGTTTACATTATCAAATCAACTGATACTTAAGCGCACAATTTCTGGACTGAATGGTGAGACTGAGTTTAGTTTTCTTAAGTACTGCCAAACTGTCTCCTGACTGAAGCATTTTGATTGCTCACTAGTGGTGAATGAGAGTCTGTACTGCTCCCCATTATCAATAGGCCATGGTATTGCCACTGTTTAGGTCCTTAGGTATTCTAAGAGGTGTGTTATGTTATATCACTGCAGTTTAATTTTGCAATTCCCTAGTGACAAATGATGTTGATCTTATTTTCACATACTTATTTGCCACTTGCATGTCTTCTTCATTTTAGTTTCTCTTCAGAATTTTTGCTCAATTTTTCCATTGGGTATTATCTTTCTTTAGATTGGTATTAATGATTCTTCATATATATGAATACAAGTCATTTATCAATATCTATTATAGACCATAACTTTTATATTTTAATGAAGTCTAATTATTAAATATCCTCTGTCATGAGTCATGATTTAGGTGTTATTTCTAAAAAGTGATTACTAAAGCACAGGCCACCAGATTTTCAGGATGTTTTATTCTAGAAGTATTTTACTTTGCCTTTTAATTTTGAGCACAGGGTTCGTTTTGAGTTAATTTTTGTGAAATGTATACAATGTTTGGCTATGTACCCTTTTGTTTTGCTTGTTTATATGCCATTGCCCCACAGCGTTTATTGAAAGATCTTACTTTTTCCATTAAATTGCTTTTGCCCTTTGTCAAAGGCCAGTTGACTGTATTTGTGTGGGTCTGTTTTTGAGTTCCATAACATCTGCTTTCTGTGTCTTTTGAGTTCTCACAGATAACTTCATGCTTCTATTTCACCAACACAACATGGTTTAATCATTGTGTCTTAATAGTTAGACTTGAAATCAGATACTATTGTATATTCCAGTTGTGTATTCTCCAACTTCATTCTTCTTCAGTTTTCTCTAGGTAGTCTAGGATTTTGCCTTTCCTTATTATCCTTAAAATTATTTTATCAAATATAGGCAAACTAATTTCTCGACATTGGGAATGGGGTTCAATTGAAAGTATAGATCAGGTGTAGATGAAATGGCATATTAACAGTATAGATCTTCCTATCTATACAAATAGAAAATTTTCATTTATTTTAAATTTTATTGTTATAATCTGTATACAACTCAAACTTCTCATTATATCCATTTTCATTGGTGGAATTTAGCAATATTGATGACAATAAAAATATTCTGCTACCATCCCTAATATCCATGGCCCAACTATTTCATCACATAATGCGAAATAACTGGTCAAATGACTTTTGAATGAAAAACAGTCTAAGAGCATTTGAGGTGGAACATATTGCCTTGGGAAAAAGTTTAAAATTATGGACAAGAAAGGCTTGTTGATAATAGCATCAAGGAGATGTAGGAACATTTGTTTACCCTATCATTTTCAGATAAAAGTCACTAAATTGTTATATGGTTAATAAAAATAATTAAGTTGATATATTTGCAATACAAGCCATAGCATTTATGTTAATTTGTTGAAGGTTGCTTGTTCCTAAACCTGCCTTGTTCTGGTCTTTGTTCCAGCAGTTTCATGAGTTACATGGATTTTGAGAATGAAACACATTTCAGAGTTTATCCTCCTGGGACTCTCAGAAGACACAGAAGTGCAGCCCCTCCTATTTGCTCTGTTCCTGGTGATGTTCCTGGTCACTCTCACTGGGAACCTGCTCATCGTCCTGGCCACCATCTCTGATGCCCACCTGCACATGCCCATGTACTTCTTCCTTGCTAACCTGTCTTTTGCAGACATCTGTTTCACGTCCACCACCGTCCCAAAGATGCTGATGAACATCCAGACAGAGAGCAAACACATAAGTTATGGAAACTGCTTCACCCAGATATATTTTTGTATGTTTTTTCAAGGAATAGATGCCTTACTCTTAACCGTGATGGCCTATGACTGCTTCGTTGCCATCTGTCACCCATTGCACTACATTGTCATCATGAACCCCAGGCTCTGTGGTCTCCTGCTGCTGACATCATGGATGTTGAGTGCTCTATACTCTCTTTAACAATACCTAATGGTATTGTGATTGACTTTTTGTACAGAATTGGAAATTCCTCACTTCTTTTGTGAACTTTCTCAAGTAATCCAACTTGCATGTTCTGACACCTTCTTCAATGACCTAGCGATATATTTTGCCACTGGAATTCTGGGTGGCATTCCACTCACTGGCATCTTTTTCTCTTACTCTAAGATCGTATCTTCCATTTTGAGAATTTCATCTCATGAAGGTAAGTATAAAGCATTTTCTACGTTGTAGGTCTCATCTTTCAGTAGTGTCCTTGTTTTATGGTTCAGTTCTTGCAGTGTTTCTTAGTTCTGCTGCTACCCAAAACTCAAGGGTAAGTGCGATAACTTCCATGATGTACACAGTGGTCACTCCCATGCTGAACTCCTTAATCTACAGTCTTAGAAACAAGGACATAAAGCATGCCTTAAAAGTAATTTCCTGTTGAGAAAGTCTCTGTGTATAAGTATCCTTTAGCTAAGGTTCAGAAATTTTCTCTTCATTAATAAAGGTTAAATACTGGGAGATATAAATCAAAATTCGCTTGGGTTACAACAAGAGTCTGATTACCATTTTCTGAAGAAAACATAGTTATTTCTTTCAAGTAGAAAACACAGAAAAACAGTCCAGTCAGGAAAGGTAATACTTCTGCTATCATCCGGAACGTTGCATAATCAAGAAGTCGCCATTGAAATTGTTGGATTGGCAATGGCAGCATTTTCAGCAGTTCAGTCGGTAGCTTTTCCGGTAAGTACTGGTTACATATTCGCTATGCCTGCTAGTTCACCATCCTCTCTACCATAGGATCACAAACTGGAAGGAGGGTGAAATGCCTGTTAAGGGCCAGTCCACCTCATCCATGTCACACTTTATCTTGCAGACTGCATGGTGGACGCCAAACTTACTTATACTTGACTGTACTTCAGGAGGGAGGGTTATTGTTGATTTTTCAAAATTTCCAAAGACTTCTTGTTTTCTTTTCAATACACCCAGCTAGTAGATAGGCTCTGAAGAAAAGATATTTTATAGCTCATGCTGTGAGGTATGGAAGCCATTACTACTCTTTCATATAAGTTTCATTCAACTTAATGTCGTCAAGATTCATCCAGGTTGTTGCATGTATCATGACTTTATTTCATTGTACAGCTGTGGAATATTCCATGATATGTTATATTAGTTAGGATTCTCTAATGAAACAGAATCAACAGGGAACACTCACAAATATAAAATCTATAAAAGTGTCTCACATGACCGTG
>PVIY010058963.1:0-12251 GCA_004026745.1 Myrmecophaga tridactyla | reverse complement strand
CTATGGGATAGGAAGATGCAACTAGTTGATGTTCTTGGAGAGACTGATGCTTCTGGTCTCAGGGCTTATCTGACATAGGAACAATCTGGAGTTTTTGAAAAATAAACTTAGTGAGTGAAACTTAAGCCTCAGATAGAGCCCTAGGATTCGTTAGGGTTTTCAGAATACTGTTGGTTGGGGCTTGGCATACTGTAGCAATGTGCAATATCTGGCTAAAGTTTGCGTAAGAGTACCCTCCAGAATAGCCTCTCGACTACTTAAAATCCCTTAGCCATTGATACCTTATTTTGTTACATTTCTTTTCCCTCCTTTGGTCAGAAAGGTATTGTCAATTCCACGATGCCAGAGCCAGGCTCTCTCTGACAATGTCATGTCCCACATTGCCAGGGAGACTTACACCCCTGGAAGTCATGTCCCACATGGAGGGGAGGGTAATGAGAATACTTGCAGAATTGGGCTTAGAGAGAGACAGGCCACATCTGAACAACAAAAGAGGTTCTCAGGAAGTGACTCTTAAGCATAATTATAGGTAGGCTTAGCTTCCCCGTTAGAGTAATACATTTCACAGAAGCAAGCTTCAAGATTGAGGGCTTGGCCTATTGACTTGGGAGTTCCTAAAACTTGAGAGAGTATCAAGAATTTCCAAGTGGGGAAATTTAATAGTTTCATATTTTTTCTCTAGTTCCTCAAGGGACTTGCCTATACTTTTTAATTATCTGCCCAACATACCGTGGAATGTATCGGGGTATTTACATTATGCTATGCAGAATTATAACATCTCATTCCCTATTCTAGTCTCCATGTGTTTAGGTTATTTGATCGTGAGCTACAGAAAACTTAATTTTTGGACAAAATAAACATCTTCCTTTGCCCAAGACTTTCTTTTTTGCTATGAAACATAATTGGGACAATTGGCAGAATCTGAATAAAGTCTGTAGTTAATAGGTAGTACTGAATCAATGTTAGGTTTCTGATTTTTATTATTGTACTCTTGTTATGTAAGATGAAACTTGCTTTTAAGGAAACAGACTGTGGCAGCCAACATCCCAGATGGTTCCCAGGAATTTTTTAAAAAAATATTTTAACTGACAAATCTTCACATACATAGTCCATACATGGTGTTCAATCAGTGGCTTACAATATCTTCACATAGTTGTGTATTTATTACCTTGATCATTTTTAGAATATTTGCATCACTCCAGTAAAAGGCATAAAACGAAAAAAGATAAAACTCATACATCCCATACCACTCCCTCTCATTGACCAATAGTATTTCAACCTACCCAATGTATTTTACCCCTTACAGCCCCATTACTTATTTCTTTTTTATCCTTATTTTTTTTACTTATCTGTCCAGACCCTGGATAAAAGGAGCATCAGATACAAGGTTATCACAATCACACAGTCACATTGTAAAAGTTATGTTCTAGTTTGCTAGCTGCCGGATTGCAACACACCAGAGACAGGTTGGCTTTTAACTAAAAAGGGATTTATTTTGTTAGTTCTTCAGAGGAAAGGCAGCCAACTTTCAACTGAGGGTCTTTCTTACGTGAGAAGGCACAGGATGGTCTCTGCTGGCCTTCTCTCCAGGCCTCTGGGTTCCAACAACTTTCCCCGGGGTGACTTCTTTCTGCATCTCCAAAGGCCTGGGCTGAGCTGTGAGTGCTGAGATGAGGTATGCTGAGCTGCTTGGGCTGTGCTACATCGTGCTCTCTCATTTAAGCACCAGCCAATTAAGTCAAACATCATTCATTGCAGCAGGCACGCCTCCTAGCTGACTGCAGATGTAAATCAGCAACAGATGAGGTTCATGTACCATTGGCTCATGTCCGCAGCAACAAAACTAGGTGCCTTCACCTGGCCAAGTTGACAACTGGATTTAACTACCACACCATACAAGCTAAATTAGGTTATACACAACCTAAAATATAAATTTTGCACCCACTAAACATTCTCTCTTTGGTCTCACACAAAGGGAGAATGTTTTAAAATATGGACCATACCATCCTCTACCCCGTATTTTGATCTACTCCAGTCCTATCCAGATCAGTTTTATTCATATCTCTAGTCAAATTCTGATCCTTTTTTCAACTTTCTAAACAGCTCCTATATGGGGTACTGCTGACTTTCATAGCTTCAGAGCTCTGAGTCTCAGATGTCACACATATATCTGAAGTTTCTGGGAATGGCCAGGTTATATATTAACAGCTCAGTGTCTCAGAACTTAGAAATACCAGTTACAACTCCTGAATATATGTAACTGCTCTAAGAGCTTATAGTGTAGGACCCTCTACAATAGGCCCCAACCTGATAACTCATGCTTTTAAGTTCACTGAGTTTTTATATTATAATTAGTCCATATGAGTGAGGCATGATAATATTTGTCTTTTTGTTTCTGACATTTCATTCAAATACTATTCTTAAGGTTCATTCACCTAGTTGCATGTCTCACTCCCAATGATTCTTGCCTTCTGATATTTGAGCCTTTTTGTAGTCCCGAGAGGCTAAATAGGGCTACTGAGGCAAGCAATAGGATGCTGCAGAAATGACACGTCACTTCCGACGCTAGGTCATAAATGTGTGGCTTTTGTCTTGCTCTCTATTGGTGCGCTTATTCTGGGGGATGCTAGCTTGCCATATTGTGAGGACACTCAAACAGCCCTATGGAGAGGTTGACTTGACAGAGATTAAGACCTTTTATCAATAGCCAGTCTTAAGAGTGAGCCATCTTGAATAAAAATAATCAAGGCTTTAAACAACTAAATGTATTCTGGCCGTCATCTTGATTCATGAGACCAACCTCATGAGACTCTGAGCCAGAATCATCTAGGTAAGTTGTTCCCAAATTCCTGATGCACAGAAACTGTGTGAGGTAACATTGTGTAAGTCGACAACTTACTCTCAAATGGCATGGTTCAGGAAACAAACGTGAAGGGAGAGCGGAGATTAAGCAAAGCAAACATAATGTTCATTAATGTTGAGGAATATGAGTCAAGGCTATTCAGGAATTGTTTGTACTATGCTTTTCTTTTCTGTAAGTCTGAAATTTTGTCAAAATAATTTTAACTCGCAGCCTATATCTAGAGCTGCCTTTGGAGATGTTTAGTTTGGGCTACATAGCATAAAAAAGTTATTCACAAGATTGTGACTACATTTATAAATTGGAAGGTTTTATGTTCAAATCTGAATTTTTGTTTCTCTTGAGAAACTGGATGATATACAAAAAGTAGGCTCTATTTCTGCACAGTAAGTATTGGCCTACAGCTGAGTGCTGGTTACTCTCCACATTTTTAAGAATGACTTTGAACTGGGCACCTTTATACTTTCAGAGAAGCAGACTAACATAAACATTAAGAGCCTGGGGGGACGAGTTACAGATTTGTCCTGATTCAGGTTCTGTTATTAATTAATATGACTTTGAGTAAGCTAATTAGTCTTTTTATTATTCTTTCATCTAAAAAAAAAGGGAATGTTAGAACTTACCTGAAAGTATTTATGGAGGAAGAGATGAGAAAAAGCACTGAAAGGGTTTACTCTAATGCCCTGGGCAGTATTAATTATTGTACTCTCCATGATTCTAGAGCCTACTCATGCATCTAGTTTCAAGGGACAGCTTATTATGGTGTTTAACAAGAGTGCTCACCACCACTAAGATCTTTTTTTTCTTTTTCTTTGTATGCTGTATGGTGCGGGTCATATTTCATTCTTTTTCCATGTGAGCATCCCCTTATTGCAACACCATTTGTTGAATTTTGGTTTTGTTTGGTTTTTTGTTTGTTTGCTTGCTTGTTTGGGAATTGCATGGGCTGGGAATCAAATCCAGGTCTCCCACATGGCAGGCGAGAATTCTACCACTGAACTATCCTCGCACCACCCCCCGCCCCCAATAAGATCTTTATGTAAACTTTGCTCTCATGTAATCCTCATAACAACACTTGAGCTAAGAGATGAATTCTCTCTATTTCACAGATGAGAAGAATATGGCTTTCAAGTAACTTAGCCAAGATATCACAGGCAAATAGATGGTACGGTCAGGATTTAAAGCTAGAAGTCTTAAGTTGAATAACAATTTCTGGAGAGCCAGTTATAGGAGAGAGAGAGATTTTACTTTTTTAATATACCCTTTTAAAAATTTTTTTACCACATGCCTGTGTTATTTTCAATTGAAGGTAGTTAATAATCTCATCAACATTCATAACTCCCAACAAATAAAAAAAGGCTAATAATATTTAAAACTTTAACAAAACAAAATTTTAAATAAAAACCTTTATTTAAAATGACAACTCAAACCTTTTTTTTTTTTTAAAAAAAGGTCTTTAACTCCCTAGGTAGAGGCAGAAAAAAGCTAACCACTTTCTTGGAACTTTTCACACAAAAGTTCTAAATTGCCATGTTAAAGTTACTTACCTGCTCAGTTACTGTTCTTTGTTTGGTTGTTTTCTTTTCAAACTGGAGAGAAGCAATTACAAACAAGTTCCAAATTCTTTTAGCTTTTAATCAGTAGCTATATTTTACACATAATTATTTGCTCATCAATCACTAGAATGGAAACATCCTGCAACTTAAAGCAAGTGATGATCCTATTTACTTTATATATATATATATATTTTTTTTTAAATTTGCATATGGGCAGGAGGCACCAGGGATCGAACTCCAGACCTCCAACACGGCAGGTTGGAGCTCTACCTGCTGAGCCAGGGCAGCCGCCCAGATCCTATTTACTTTAGAGAGATATCTTTGAGTTGTAAACCACTTTTACTAGAATATAAACTTATTAAACAAATTCCAAGAATATTATCAAGCAGAAATGTAAAATAAAATTCTTTTACTAAGCTTACCCTCACTTTGAAAGCTTATGAGTAAGTCCTCATCTTATGTTCAAACATTCTTGTACTTGAAGTTAATTCCCTCCCTTTCTTGCAACATTTGAGAGAATGATGCAATATCCTTTTCTCAAAAAAGGAAGGAGTGAATTTTTTCCCTTCTAATGTCAGACTATCATGACTCATTAGTTACTTGCTCCATTACACAAAATATACCCACACAGTTGTTGATACAACGTATGCTTTATTTGTTATCTATACAGATGTCTCTGTCTTCTTATTGAATTGCAAAATCCCTAAAGGATGAAGCCTGTTTTTACTGAATTCAGTTTGCACACACTCAGCCGAGCCAAGTAAATAGAAGAGAAAAATATTACAAATATAAAAATCAATAACAGACTTAAAAAAATAGATGGTAATACATACAAATAGAATTTCTTATTTTAGAATGATGCTTTACATAATTTGTAAAATCTATTCTTTAAATTTGTATGTGATATCATACTGTTCTTTTTAAAGAAAAAAGGGAAAAATTACAATTAACCATGGAAATAAAAATGCAAAAGCAAGGCAATGTTTTTTTTGGTTCTTGGACTAAAAATTAATGATCAGCAAGGAAAACCAAGAAATAAAGGGGAGAGAAATAGACTCTACTACTGATTTTCTCTTTTTAAAAAAACACCTCTTAATCATATTTGGATTGAGTTGAAAGGTACAATGATGGTCTTTTGGGGGCTAAAAACAACAACACAATACATTCAAACAAAAGAAGCAGGGGAACTTAACTAGACCATATTCTTATGGTTTATTTCTAAAATGGAAGCATGAGAAAAATGTTCAATAAAGTACAAAAGGCCCCATCCTGTCCACTGCATGCTGATTTTTAGCTCACAGAGATAAGAAATGGCTTAGAAAACACCTTTATCCAATTAAACCAGAAATCTGTAAATTTCCATGATATTTTCTGAAAGTTTAGCAGGATAAAGTTTAAAAGGATTTAGCAGAGCAATTTCATATCTTCAAAATACATATTAAACTGATGACCAGAAAAACTGAAGCATGCCTTTCCTTTACAATGTGACATTAAAGTGCTGCCTATGGACATTCTGTAAAGAGTATTTGAAGTTTAATTTTTATTTTACAAAATTGACACCATTAAAACCAACATGATTATATTCCATCCAATAACTGAGGTAATAATATTATAAAAATATGTAAAAAATACTCCAGATTTGAAATTACTAGATATGCTAATACATATATAGCTAATATAAATTTGATTATTAAAAAAATAATTTTGTTTCCTTAAAAACACTTGGCTTATTTATCATTTCATATCAGATAGATATTTGTTATATTGAAGTACCAAGAAAATACAAATAAAAACAGTGATGTCTATACTTTGGGTTTCTTGTTAGGTGGGTCCTGAAGACTAAATTTTGGAATTTCACCAGAAGAAGCATATGGAATTCTCTTTGAAGACACCTTTTTGCCAATTGTTTCAATCTTAAAAAAAGAAAAAAAAATTTTAGAAAGACAACTATTAATAACTATAAAACATGAATGTAAGATCTCTGTGATGTCATATATTAAGGGGTGAAACCTGGATTATTTTTTCTTTTTAAAAGCAGGCAAAGTTTCTCATGTTGTCTGGGTTGCTATGAGATATATTTGGTACCGTCATGATTTTTTATGTTTCTGAGTCAATCCACATTCCACTTTTCATATTCATACCTAGATATACTCATTCCTGCCACTCCCATTACCAGACACCCTCAAACAGAGAAAATCACATGCCACATGTTTTAGTAGCATTTATGAAAGCACATGACAGATCAGATTCCAGCTGGTTCATATTCTCTCTCAAACTCTATTCTCATTTCTACTTCCCTTATTCTAAAAAGTTTGTATAAGCAGTAATAGCATAGTTTTGAGTTCAGGCTACAGAGTCAGAAAGGCCCCACTTAGAATCTTGACTGACTCTTATTAAGTTTCCTAAACTCCCTAGGTATTTTTCAGTTCACTAAAAGGGCTACAGTAAGGAATTAATTAGATAAGGTGCTTAGCAGTGTCTGGCATGCAGTTGCCTTCAAACAATGGTAATAATTGTTTATTTTGCATATTGCATTTTAACCTTTTTATCCATATATCCAAAATCATCAATCCTTAAAGACATTACTTCTTTAACAGTCATAAGTTCACCTTTCTTCACAACAGAAATAAATATACTACTCAATTTTCATACAAATTCTTTTGAATTAAGATTTAATTCTGACAAATACCATGAAGGAAGGACTTGTGCTCTGCTTTAATCAACTGTTTTATTTAGCAATTTTAAATTCTCTTTATTTAGAGATTCCAATCCAAGTTGGGTTTTTTTTTAATTCTTACAATCCAAGTTGGTTTTTTTTTTTTTTTAATTCTTACTAGGGAAAATTAACAATTATAAGAACTCAACCTCATTTTAAACTTGTATCTCTATATATCTTCTCCCGTGGATGAGTAAAACAGGATTGAAAGAAAATGTGTCTATGCCTTGCAAATACCTTTTAAAAACAACATACCTGAGTTTAAACAAAGACTCAGAAAACATTCACGTTGTTACTCACTAAGCAATGCGAAAGAAGAGCTACCATTGGATGGGAGTGTTAACAGACAAAGATGCCATCTGATTCTTGTTGCAAGTGAACCTCTCATGAATGAGAAATGGGTACTGAAGTCTACCGTACGAAGGGATCTTCAACAAGTCAGTTACAAGTTAAGAGAATCAGGCCAGAAATTTCTGAATAGACGGTGACACCTTATTAGTACCCTTCCGGGACGGCTGGTGCTGATGGGGAGCACACAACTAGCTGACTCCCTCCCTCAGCCTGGGGACTATGCTGAAACTAACTTCCTGATGTATTTTTTTTATCCTCCCATTACCACACACATGCTGCTCCGAGGAAATGGAAAGCAGCTCTTCCATTTTAACACTTTTGGGATGCTAGGTAGAACGGAAATAGATATAATGCATAAATGCACTGCTCTGGGCAAACTTAACATTCCAAAATTAAGTGGCAAACTTTGATTTAGAAGAGGGGCAGTCATTGTAGCCCCCGTAATTTTTTGTTGTTTTTGTTCCTCTACTTTTCTTCCAAACCTCTAACAGCACTGGGACAGTACTGAGCACTCAAAATGTGCAGGATGAACGCCTGCTGATAGACCCAGGAGCCGTCTTTCTCTGGGTACCCAGTGGTGTGGATGGTGGCCAGTCAGTCCCATCGAGACTTAGAGGTCAGTGCTCTTCCTTAGGTTGAAACCTTCTCTATCACCACCACAGTCATACTTCACCCTCTGGGAAACTCCTCTTTGAATAAGAGAAGAATAGAAAGGGAACTGGCTCAGCTGGGAATAAGTATTCTTATTAATAATATGATAATAACTGCATATATATATATATATATATATATATATATACAGTGCTGACAACTGTATAGCGCTTTGCATTTTTGAAAATACCACCATATATATTTTCTAACTTAATCTTCATGCTATAAAGTAAGATGGGAAACATACTGTCCCTAAATGACAGGCAATTTATGACTTCCTAGATACTATATAAGGGAGACCAACACTGGAATGACCTTTATATCAATCACAAATTTAGGAAGGGAATGGAGTAGCTACAAAATTCCCATAGAGATCTCCCAGAGAACTGAGGTGGTATTCCAGAGCTATGTTATGGTTAAATGAGAATATATCAAAATCGTAAAACTTGAAAGCTGTTAAAAAGCAATTGACTAAACAAACAAAAAAAGAACAGTTCAGATCATGATTACCTGGAAACCAATGTTTTGTAGTTCATTGTGGAGCCCATCCAAGACACGTCGTCCGTCAAATATAAAAGCTGGTTTCAGCATTTTTTTATGAATGCGTTCATAATCCAATTCCTGTAAAGAGAAGCAAAGGAACCATTAAAACACATACAGGAGCATATAGTCAACCACAACTGACACCAGAACATCTCTAGAATTTTTCTAGATATCATTTCTGTTACCTCACCTTAAACATGTCCCACTCAGTGCAAATAACAACAGCATGGGCACCGTCACATGCTTCATATGGATCCTTGGAAATGGTCACAAGTCGGGACACTATAACAATAAAAAATTTGGCAACAAGGAAGGAGGTATTTGAAATTACGCATCTTAGATTATGACTATAGAAGGAGGAGTTGAGGCTTTGTGATTATAATTTATCCCAATTTGGAGATTATTAGTCCTTGCCTCATGATGAATTCAATACAATGCCAGAAGAGGAACAATCTGGTTGAAGTGAAAGAGGGGGTTATGATGGGGGTTCTTGAGTACCTCCCAACCTTGGCCCAGAAGCACTTCCTTGGAACCTCTGGAGCTTTATGGAATATGTTGAAAAAACAATTATTTGAATAACCCACAGCTGGTCACTTCAAAGTAGATGAAACAATGCCTAGGAGTTTAATTCTAGAGAAATGAGGTTGAAAAGAGGACTAATCAATGATAAAAATGATAAAAGATGAACAACCAAAGATTTCTAGAGAACAAGCAAGTTTCAGGGCCAATCTCAAAGCAATTATGACACCCAAAGGCTTACCTTGGTCATCCTCTGAAACTCCCGGTTGAGAAAGATCCACAACAATTTGTTCCCTTGGTACTTTTGGATCATATACATGGAGGTGTGCACCTTCATCCATCAAATATTTGCTAATATATATACTTGAGGATTCTCTAAATGAAAAAAAAAAGATCAGTATTGCTAAGCTTTTAAATGGAATTATCCTTTAATACCTGGGAAGTTTAAATACAAGCAAGATTCTACTTCTTAAGCTGACTGAGTGGTAAGGATATGGATGTCCACTTTAATACAATTTATTTTTACTCTTTATACTACACACACACACAAACACACACCTGTATATATACATGTTTTTCACACACACATACACCAACCAGATAATCAGGATAAGATGAGATATTAACATACTCTCAAAGAGGGTGGAAATATTTTAAAGAACTGATACCTCGTATCACCAGTGTCCTTTTTGAATGCAAACCCCAAAATAGCTATCTTCTTATCAGTCACTGTGTTAAACAGACTGTCTATGATCCGGGAAGCAAACCTCCTCCTCTGATAGTCATTCATGTCTATGACCTGAAATCACATGTACAATGATCAGTGAAAAGAAATGCAGCCTGTGACATACTCACAGCTTTTTTTTTTTTTTTTTTACAAGGGCAGGAACCGGGAACTGAACCCGGGTCTCTGGCATGGGAGGCGAGAACTCTGCCACTGCGCCACCATCATCTGCCCCATACTCACAGTTTGATGCTGAGTATAAGCATAAAACTTATATGCTTTTATGAATTTAAGCCTTTAAGAGAAAGCAAAAATTAACCGATCTCTTTTGTGCAGATTGAAAAAGGAACTCCAATCCACTCCTTAAAGCCACTCTGAAAACTTTTCCTTTCATTTGGTTTGGTTTCCCATGAAGCAGGGTGAGATGGATGCAAAGATGTGGAGCACAGCTAAGGCTAAGTTTTAAGAGCATTTGAATTCCAGCTAAGAGACTAGCCTAAATAAGGTACATAAAAAAAACAAAACAACAGTGTTGTCTTTAGTCAAAGTTTTCAAGCCCTGTGAGAGCAAAGTTGTGAGGAATCAAATCCCAAAGTACTTGCTCATTTGCTTACCTCTCTGCCTCCACAACACCCCAGTAAGTATAGAAAATGGGAACAATCAAACAATGCACAGAGGGACACTTGTCTCTGAAGAGCCTACAAACACCACAAACATTTGACAAGATTTTTAACTAAATGTTATAAGAATAAGAGTCTCTGATCACCTATCTGTTAACTTTCCAAGAGTTTACAAAGAAGACTTCAGGTTGGTAATGTGTCAAGGGTAAAGAGAGAGAGAGAGAGTTTTTGTTTCTTCTTTTTTTTTTTTTTTTTAAAGACTCTATGCTTCTAGGGGCCACGTCTTATCCCAAGACCATGGGAAATGAGCCCAGAGCGTTGCAAATCAAGTCTTTATCTTCATTTTTCCCACGATGAACAGTAAGATAAAACCATCATGCTGGATTGAGTGAAATGACACTAAAAGTATACAATTCCCTAAAAAAAAAGTGCATTTCCTTAGATTTCCATCCTTTTCTATTCCTGAAATCTGAAAAATTATAAACTCAGGGGGAAAATATTTAGGAATGGCATTTATACTGGCTGATATCTTGAGCAAATTACTTAATGTCTCTAAACCTCAGTTTCCTCATCTACAAATGCGGACAATATTAGTGATAAGGACTAAATGTGATAATGCATTCAAAGTGCCTAGAAGAGTGCCTGCACATTGTAAGCACTCAATAAATGTAAACTCTACTTCCTAGAGCGCATTCAACGCTTCCATTTTGGGAAGGATCTCCAACTTTAGCTTTGTGAATCTGAAAGGGACAAAACAAGTGTCATCACATGTAAACCATATGAAAGCACTGCAACATACAGGCTCTTTCATTGTTTTGATTTTATGCCTTTCAGAATAATAGTTCTTGCTCTACTCTGTAGGGTAGTTTAGTGCCCCGGAAAAACATGTTCTTAAACTTAATCCATTTCTGTGGGTATGGACCAATTGTAAGTAGGTCCTTTTAATGGGGGTACGTCAGCTAAGGTGTGTCCCATTTCAATCAGGATATGTCTATTACTGGAGTCCTTTATAAGCAGAATGAAATTCAAACAGATAGAGAGAAAGCCAAAGGGAGCAGTCAGAAGCTGAACATCATTAGAACCCAGAAGAGAAGGGACAGGCCAGAAGCGGCCACCATATGCACAGCCATGTGACAGAGAAGCCCAGAAGCAAAGGTCACCAGCAGCCAGCCCCAGAAGGCCAATCTTTGGGAAGAAAGAATTCCCTGATAACAGCTTAATTTATACTTTCACCTAGCCTCAAAATCGTGAGCCAATAAATTTCCATTGTTTACGCCAACCCATTGCATAGTATTTGCTTGACCAGTCAAGGAAACCTGAAACACTCTGGGGGCAAATTTAGTAATAATATTAGAATTCTCATTTGCTAGAAACTACCATCACAGTTGCATAGTAAAAGAGACAAATTAGAAACACAGAAGAACAATAAATAAACCTAAAATAAACAAAATGAATATAATGCTTGAATTCCTGGAATAAATAAATCTCATCAAACCTTCTCGACCAAAGGGGGAAGAGTGAAATGAGACTAAGTGTCAATGGCTGAGAGATTCCAAACAGAGTCGAGAGGTTATCCTGGAGGTTATTCTTATGCATTAAGTAGATACCACCTTGTTGTTCAAGATGTAGCAGAGAGGCTGGAGGGAACTGCCTGAAAATGTAGAGCTGTGTTCCAGTAGCCATGTTTCTTGATGATGATTGAACAATGATA
>PVIY010058962.1:0-12248 GCA_004026745.1 Myrmecophaga tridactyla | reverse complement strand
TTTGTTATTTACTTTATGATTTGGGCAAATAACATCTCTTCCACTAGACTAATAACACTAACGATCTGCCTTGAGAACTCACTGAGCTTTTGTTAGGATTAAATACAGGCTTCCAAATATCTCTTGAATCTATGCTCTTCCCTCATGCCCACTTTCCCTAGAACCTAGGCAGAGGTACAGAGAGCTTAAGTCAAATAATTAGACAATCCAAATAATGAACTACTAAGAGGCACAATCAGGAAGATCTCTGCTGTTAATTTTAGATAAAGGATTGGCACAACTCTCTGCCACAGTCAATGTAGCACATAGGATGTGGACTCATGTCATGTTTCCCAGTGGTGGTAGGTAAGGAGAGCCTTATCTATTTTACCTCCCAACCACACTTTCTCTCCACCACTGGTGAGGCTGCTCCATCTCCAAAAGTTTGCCCACTACTTACTAGCTTTACTTTTCTTATTCAAAAACTTCTCCCACATAAAGCACTCTCTAAGAAATTCAGGAAAGGGGAGAGATGGAAAAAGAAGGATGACACATCTTCTCTCCTCCAAGAGGGCACTTGGTATGCACTCAGAGGTAAAAACCAAGCACACTTAATTTTCTAAGTCACTATGACTTTCCTGTGCCTCTCCCCATATGAAAAGCAGAAATAATCATCCCTGCACTCTATCTGCTCTTCACACTGAAGTATGATGGATAGGTTCTGGTGTCAACTTGGCCAAGTGATTATGTCCAGTTGTCTGGTCAGGCAAGCACTGGCCTGACCATTGCTGCAAAGATATTTCATGGCTGGTTGACAAATCAGAAGGGTGGTGTATTAAATCATCAGTCAGTTGACTGCATCTGTGGCTGATTACATCTGCGATCAACTAAGGCATGCCTCCCACAATAAGATAATCCAATCAGTTGAAGACTTTTAAGGAAGAGACACTCTTTCACTACTTCTTCAGCCAAACTTCTGCGGGGTTCATACAGACTCTTCATTGGAGGCATTGTTGTCACAGCCTGCCCTATGGATTCTGGACTCTTCCATTCCCGTGATTACGTGAGACACCAAATCTCATATTTACAGATCCCTCCTATCGGTTCTGCTTCTCTAGAGAACCCTGACCATCAGAGGAAGTTTAAATAATAAAAAATTAGAGAAAGAAGTCCAGAGTTCCTCAGGATCAGCGCTTCCTATATACAATACAAGGTATTGATTTCAGAGACAGCTGAGAAGGAGTAGATAGAACAGGCACAAAGTCCTGTTTTGAATCACAGCTCCAAGAAGAATCTGGTTTTGAATCTTAGCTCCAATGTCCCTACTTAACTTCTCTGAACCTTGGTTTTCTTATTTATACATAACATACAACAACTAATTTCCAGCTATGCTGTAGTCTATGATTTATATAAATCTCACTTAAGTCTCACAAGTCAATGAGATAAGTAGGCTAAATTTGATAGATGAAGAAACTGAGGCACTGAGAGATTAAGTAACCTACCAACAGCTATGAATATTAGAGTTGGAATTCTAACAGAGGCAGGAGACTAGACCCAGACTCGATGCTATTAACCTCCACACAAGTCTGCTTCCTGGGATTATTATGAGAAAAAACAAGATAATGCATTTAAAATGAATTTGTAGGCAGTAAGATATCATAGATATATAAGAGACTATATTTTCTCCATATTATTCTGTTGTCATTTCTGCTTGGCATGGAAAACTCTTGTATGGTGGCAGTCAGAGATCTATGAGCCCAAAGGGTGGAATTTTCCAGAATTTCCGAAGTTCAAGATTAGGGCTGCCAGTACAGAAATACTCCCATGTCTGATCTCGGCTGCTTGGGATCAGAATGACAGAAGGTTGGAGTCAGAGCCCATGAGACATTTTAGGCTAGAATTACAGTTAAAAGCAAAAAGAAAGAGTTGGTGCCAACTGCAAATTCACCAGGAGAGTACTGTTCATATCCTGAGAAAAAGTTGCTGAAGCCCCATACCCAGATGTGACAGGAACCCAGGCTAGATTTGATGGACTTTTTGGTGCCAGATGACTTTTCCGAGTAGGCAGGGAGCCCACCTAGGGAGGATTTTGACAGTTACCACCAAAATTTAGTTCTCAGTTATTAAGATGGTTCCTCTAAGATGCAGCCACCTCTCCTCACAGGCCAAGAACTGTGGGCATAAGAGCAAAGGAAATGAAGGACATTTTCTGGAAATGATAATCCAGAGGGGAAACTGCATGTGCTATGCCACAGCTGGCTGTCTGAAAGAAGAAAAAAACAATCCTCTTCTAGCTAGGGCCTGTTCCTGTTAATTGTTGGCTGCCCACTTCAGAAGTGAACACCACACACTAATTACTCATTTGAAAATAAAGATTAGACAGCATAATTCAAAACAACCACACAGTAGCTGTGGTTCAAAGATTTCACTGTAGCCATGGTGGCACTATGTCCAGTAACTATTATTAAGTTGAAAGGGTCTCACAGATGAAGGGCCAGGCTCAACCCATTTTTACCTGGTTGCAAGGTATGATGAAGAAATCTTATAGACAATATGAGATAGTGGAAAAGATATAAGATTTGAAGTTTGAGGACCAAGGTTTAAGTCCTATTTCTACCTTTTATTAGATCCTAAGCAAGTCCTTAGTCTTTCTCAAAAGATTTTGATTTAATTTCTCAAAATCGATTAAATGGAGATTCCATCTATCCCAGGAAGAATTTGTGGGGATTAAATGAGGTAATGCTGTAAATAGCACTTCACAAACTCTAGGGTATTATATGAATGTTTGCTGTTATGACAGATTTTAAGAGGTTCTCTCTTACTACTTCACTTAGACTAATTCAAGAGATCAAAACTGATTAGTTTTAATCTCAACGCAAAATCTGACAGATCTGAACTAAGGACCTTTACTTGAAAATACCCCATAATTAGATTTAAGTACCATGTAGATACTGATGCTAGAAAGAGAAGTTTTTCTGAAGGTTTCAGTTATTTTTTTTTTCATAAAGAAATATCTGGATCAATGTACAGACTTTGGAGCAGGGTTGAATGCTATACAAGGTTAATGATTCTGATTCCTGAGGTTGAAGGAGATGATGATAAGGAAATACTATGACTAAATATATCTGGTGATATTTGATGGGAGAACTCTCTATAATGTTGAGGAATAAAAGAATTTCCATAAGAACTTATTCAGAATACATTTACTGAACAGATCCAACACCACAGGCTCTGTAACTACTAATGAGCATGGGTAACAAAAGTGGGAAATCCCACTGCTGCTAAGAGTTCAAAACTCAACTTTTAGAATTGAGAGTAAGGACAGATGACCAGCTTCTTTTCCCACCTTCAGTACTCTTCGCCTGTTCTCAGGGCTCTGCATGATTTTGCTGAAGAGGATTCGGATTCTCTGAAAGTCTGTGCTTCCAATGATATTCATGGGTGCCTATAGTTGGAAGTACCCTTCATTTCAGAAGGGAAGAGAGGGAAATGACTTCACCAAAGAAGGAAACGACTTCCACAAAAGTCACGTAATCCAATATGGAACTAGGACTAGACCCTCAAGATTGCTGATTCCTTGGCCCATACATTTTCCATTACAATACCTCTCCTGTTCAGTTATATTATCAAACTGTTAACCCTGGTCACTCTCGCTGAAGGCAAACTCAATCCAGGTATGGAGAAATCAAACCAAAATGTAAGCTTTTCTGATTAAAAGTTCTTGGAATTATATCTTGGGGTGTGAAGGGCTACACTCACATATGTTTGTCTTCAAGCTCTGTTTTCAAAAGGCCTAGTAGACAACTCAATATAAGAAGAGTGACCCTTAGGTTACTCTTTGCACCTAAGTACCTCTTCTACTTTCACCTCAACCATCCTAGAAGCTAAAGAAAAACTACCTTTGGTCAACAGTTCCAGGATTGTGCTCTTAATTCTGGAAAAGCAATGGAATGGTACCTCATCTCATCACTCTGCTCAGTAGTTGGGGCTTGTTTCCTCACCCATAAGATGGGGGTAATGCCCACCTTGCAGGGTGATTAGGATAATTCCAATGAAATAATGCATGTATAACTGCTTATTGTAGTTCTCAGCACTAAGACTATTCAATAAATAGCCTTTTCTTTTTTTTTTTAAACAAAGTGTCAAGGGATATGGGACAAGAAGAGACTGACCTAAGGCCACACAGGATATGGCTGTGCTTATTGATGATATTCTAAGTTTTAAATTAGGTTTCTTCCCACTCTTTCTGGTAAGGCAAAAGTTTTAAAATGCACTGGCATTTCTGCAGGAATAGATTTGTCTCTGGAACTGCATCAGGTTTTGTTTTGTTTTGTTTTATTTGAGGGGGAAGGCAACTAAATCTTCTGACAAAGAGGTAGAAAGATGCCGTGAAATGAAGTCAAAAGGCCTAGAAGACAACTCAATAGAGAGAAAGGAGTGACCTTAAGTTATTCTTTGTATCTAAGGGCCTCTGCTACTCCCACCTTAACCATCTTAAAAGCTAATGAAAAACTGTCTTTGGTCAACAGCTGTAGGATTGTGCTCCTAATTCTGGAGGAACAACAGAATGGTACCTCATGTCATCACCCTGCCAAGTAGCTGTGGCTTGTTATATGAAGACCACCTGTTAGCATTCACACCACATTGAATTCAGTGCAGCACTCTTAAAATGCTACCAACCCCAGGAACCCAAAAAAGCACCAGATGTAAATCTGTAGGCCATGAGGAACATCTTGGGTGGAAGAGAAGTATAGTAACCTGGAAAAAAGTGGGCAAGGATGACAGTACTATGAGATGAGGTGTGCTGGTTTGAAATGATGTATGTACCCTAGAAAAGTCATGTTTTAATCCTAATCCCACTTTGTAAAGACAGCTCCTTTTTCTAATCCCTATTCAGTATTATATGTTTGAAACTGTAATTAGATGATCTCCCTGGAGATGTGATTTAATCAAGAGTGGCTGATAAACTGGATTAGATGGAGGAGTGTTTCCACCCATTTGGGTGGGTCTTGATTAGTTTCTGAAGTCCTATAAAAGAGGAAACATTCTGGAGAATGGGAGATTCAGAGAGAGCAGAGCAGAACGACATAGCCACAAGAAGCAGAGTCCACCGGCCAGTGACCTTTGGAAAAGAAGAAGGAACATGCCTTCCGGGGAGCTTCATTAAACAGGAAGCCAGGAGAAGAAGCTAGCAGATGACGCTGTGTTCGCCATGTGCCCTTCCAGATGAGAGAGGAACCCTGATCGTATTCACAATGTGTCTTTCCAGATGAGAGAGAAACTCTGACTGTGTTCACCATGTGCCCTTCCACTTGAGAGAGAAACCATGAACTTCATCAGCCTTCTTGAACCAAGGTATCTTTCCCTGGATGCCTTAGATTGGACATTTCTATAGACTTGCTTTAATTGGAACATTTTATCAGCCTCAGAACTGTAAACTACCATCTTATTAAATTCCCCTTTCTAAAAGCTGTTCTGTTTCTGGATATTGCATTCTGGCAGCTAACAAACTAGAACATGAAGTTATACACCTCAGCTAAGCAGTGAGTCAGACAGGAAACATTTATTGAGAGCCTACTATGCATGAAGCATTGTTCTGAGTTCAAACACAGTAGCTATCAAGAAAGACATGAGTCCTTGTTTTTAATGGCTTACATTTCAGAAGGTGGGGAAACCAACAATAAACACATAAATAAGTAGATATGATTTGAATTACTGTAAGTACTAGGAAAAAATAAAATAGTTACACCATTAGGTGAGCTGCTCTGAAGCAATACATATAGGGAAGAAAACTAAAAATGAAAAATGCATCAGCAGTTTCAGAAGAGCAAATGGTACTTGAATTATTTTTGAAAAGGTGGAGGAAATATCCTTAGCTGTGGAGAAAGCAAGCATCTTTTGATACAATTTTGAGCTACAAACTCTGAATTCTTAACTTATATAACTTGAGGGGTTTAGTGACAGAAGAAAGTTACAGGGGAAGTGTTAGAAGAAATCTTCCAAAATATACAGCTTTGTTCTTAGTGTGAAACATTGGAAGATTCTGAGGAAATTATGTTATTAAGAAAACAATGATTTCTTATATAAAAGGAGCAAATTTCAGAAAATTAATAATATTTTACTAACTTTAATCCGATTCTGGTAAGATATTGAGGGGATAAGAATTGTACTCACTAGGTTTACAAAAAGATATACCTGACATGCAGACATGAACATTTCGCCAAGATCATATGTCAAGGGCAAGACAAAATTCAGACCTTTCGCTAAAGCAAGGTAGTCCAGCTGAATGAAGCGGGTCAAGAATGAGCTTACCTTATGAACTGGCCTAGACTCAATAGCTTCAATTCTTCGTATTTTACCACCTGAGCACAGACATAAAATAACAAAATCAGATATTATTTATTGCTAGGAAACAGCAAACTTTTTAATATATTTTTTTATTAATTTGTTACTTTTTTTAAACATAACAACAAACATTCTTACCATATGACCATTCCATTCTACATATATAATCAGTAATTCACAATATCATCACATAGTTGTATATTCATCATCATGATCATTTCTTAGAACATTTGTATCAATTCAGAAAAAGAAACAAAAAGAAAACAGAAAAAAAATTCATATATACCATACCCCTTACTTCTCCCTTTCATTGCTCACTAGCATTTCAATCTACTAAATTTATTTTAACATTTGTTCCCTGTATTATTTATTTTTAATCCGTATGTTTTACTCATCTGTTGAAAAAGTAGATAAAAGGAACATCAGACACAAGGTTTTCACAATCACACAGTCACATTGTGAAAGCTATATCATTATACAATCATCTTCAAGAAACATGGCTCTACTGGAACACAGCTCCACATTTTCAGGCAGTTCCCTCCAGCCTCTCCATTACATCTTGACTACAAGGTGATATCTATTTAATGCATAAGAATAACGTCCAGGATAACCTCTCGACTCTGTTTGGAATCTCTCAGCCATTGACACATTTTGCCTCATTTCGCTGTTCCCCCTTTTGGTCGAGAAGTAGGAAACAGCAAACTTTGAAAGACTATCAGACCATAGGGATCTGATGGTAAATAGGTCTTCACAAAAAATTAAAGAAAGCTCATATTTATAAAGCAATGTCAGTTTATATAATGCTTTCATATCTGTTATCTCACATGGTTTGAAAACTTCTACTGAAGTAGGTAGGGCTGATTCAGCTAATTTACATTCTGTACTAACTACTCTCATAAATTTTACACTTATTTCACAAATATTTACATGACTAACATGTGCCAGAAACTAAGCGCTGGAGAGAAAATAGGGAGAAAGACAGATTTGGTTCCTGCCTGCACAGAGCTTTCAAATAATTTTAGGTGAGATGACTGCTACAAAAAAGGATAGGGTGCTATCTATGGGAACATGTTATAGAGAAAGCTAACTTAGCCTTGAAGACAGGGCAGTTCTCCCTAAGTAGGTGAACCATATCTGAAGGATGAGTATGGGCTATGGAGGCACAAGTAGCAAATGGATGTGGGGTCTGGGGTGGGCACAGGCAGCGGCTACAAGAGTCCTCGGGTGGAAGAGAAGTATAGTACCCTGGAGTAAAGTGGGCAAGGAGGACAATACTATGAGACGAGGTTATACACCTCAGCTAAGCAGTGAGTCACACAGCAAACATTTATTGAGAGCCTACTATGCATGAGGCACTGTTCTGGGTTCAGACACAGTAGCTATCAAGAAAGACATGAGTCCTTGTTTTTAATGGCTTGCATTTCGGAAGGTGGGGAAACCAACAATAAACATATAAATAAGTAGATAGGATTTGAATTACCGTAAGTACTAGGAAAAAAATAAAATAGGGTTTTATAGTTGAGAGTCACTGGGAGGCTGTTTCAGCCTGTATGTGAAAGGGAAGGCCTTTCAAAAGAGATCACAACTGAACTGAGGCCTTACTGGAAAGAAAACAACCATGTAAAGATCAGGGGGAAGAGCATTCCAGGAAGAGAAAAACAACAACAGCAGGCACAGAAACCTCACGATGGGCAATTTATTGGACAGAAAGGTTACTGTGGGTGGATACAGAGAATGAAGACAGAATGCGGGGAGAAGTCTGAGATAGGATAGGAGCCAGACCATGTAAGGCCTTGTAGGTCAACTGTAAAGAATTAGATTTTAGGGTGGCTGCTGTGGCTCAGCAGGCAGAGCTCTGACCTGCCGTGCTGGAGGTCTGGAGTTCGATCCCTGGTGCTTCCTGCCCATATGCAAATTAAAAAAAAAAAGAATTAGATTTTATGCTAAGGATTTTTTTTTACATCTTTTAAAAAAAAATTTTTTATTAATTAAAAAAAATTACAAGAAACACAAACATTCCCAACACATACACTCAGCAATTCACAAAATCATCACATAGATGCATATTCATCATCATGATCATTTCCCAGAACATTATATGCTAAGGATTTTTATGAAGGGGAGTGAACTGATCTATGTTTTAGAAGTATCACTCTGGCTACTGAGAGTAGACAAGACGAGAAGCAGGAAGTAGAGTTAGGAAACTTTCAAAGAAATCCAGGAGAAAGAAGCTGCTGATTTGGACTTGAAGTCTTAGCAGTTACTGAGAAGTGGTTGGATTTGAGGAACGTTTTAGACCAACTGATGGACTAAAAGTGGGAATCAAGGATGACTCTTAGGTTTTTGGTCATTGCAGTGAGGTGGATAATGGTAGATACTTTATACTGAGATGGGGAGGTTACTGGACAGGAAGAGACTTGGGGAGAAAAATTAATAGTTCTATTTCAGTTAAGTCTGAGAAGCCTATTAAACATCCAGGTGGATATACCAAAGGGACAGTCTCCTAGCTTGCACGGGATGGAAATCACGATGGAAACATAAATCTGAGTCTTCAGTTTTTAGATGGTATTCCAAACTACTAAAGTGGATGAGATTCTTAATGGAGATAGAGAAGGGAAGAGAGCCTTCCTTAGAGGCCAGGTTATGGATTGTGGAGTCAACTCTAAGAGCAATAGGAAACCACTTAAGGGTATTAAATAAAGAAATGACATGCCCCGACAGCTGTAAGTTAAAACAAAAAAAAAAAACACACAAAAACAAAAGCCCTTTGGTTGCAATGTGGGAAACAATCTGGAACAAGAGCAAATGAAAGGGAACCAGCTAGGAGATTCTCGTGTTTCCAGGCACACGGTGACAACCGCCTGGTCTACAGAGATGAGAGTGGAGATGAAGAAGAGTGGACTGGTTAGAAAGGTGCCTAAGAAGATCATCATGATTTGATGACCTGTTGGGTTGAGGGAGCAGGAACAGTCCAGGATGACACCTCAGTTGCTTGAGCAACTAACTGAAGAGATCAAAGTGCCACTTCCTGAAAAGTTAAGCTTTTAAAAGCTTTGAAAAGTTAAGTGTTTGAGGGGAAGACCTTGACTCCATATTTAGAGATGCTGTATCCTGATGTGCCTATGAGCTATCCAAGGAGAGATTCAGAGTCGACTGTTAGATATTGTGGTGGATTTACTAACTACGGATGTGCAAAAGAAGGAACTGATGTCCAGGGAAGTAAAGGATGTACAGCAAAGCATATACCAGCTTGCTTCTTCCTGTCCATTTTCTCAGATGCTAAGATTCAAGGACCTGAGATGTTGAGAAAAAAAAAAAAAAAAAAAGAGCTCTGAGTGCCATGACTCAAGTATTTACTTCCATGGTTAAATCAGGCATTTGAAAGCCAGCAACGACGCATTCAAATCTCTAAGACACGATGTGACAGGATATGTTTCAAGGGTAAATGTCTTGTTTTCATGGCAACCTCTAAGCCTGGGTAAGAGGATGATTACAGACAAGAACGCTTTTGTTATCAGGAGAAGTTTAAAAATAAAAAAAAGGGTGGGATGAGGGGAACAGGGTGGGGAGGGGACCCAGAAGGCTAAATCACTGCCCCAGGCGGCATGAAGCGCTGGGTGTGGCGTGGCGGAAAGCAGCCTTTGGGGTCGTGCTGCTGCTCACTGGCCTGTGGAAGGGGTGGGGGCTGCAGACGGCTCGGCACAGGCCTGGTGCCTGGGTGATGCCCATGGGTGCCATTTCCCTGCCTGCCCCCCTGCGCTCCCGCCCACCCTCCCTGCCTGGAACCCCAGGTCCCGCCCGGCGGCCTCCACGTCGAGGCCCTCCCTGCAAAGCGCACGCGCGGCCTGGGCCTCGAGAGTGCGGGGCGGGAGGCCTGCGGGTCGGAAAACGTCCAAAGAGGCCCGAGACTGAGCAGATTAGCAGCTGCGGGGGGTGGGAGGGGGTGGGGGGTGCTGGGACCAAACATTTCCCTCCAGAAAAAAAAAAAAAAAGAAAGGAAAAGCCAGCCTTCAGGGCACGAGGCCGCGACCCGCCGTTACCTCAGAACCCAAGAACCTCAGCCAGGGTCTGTCTCACACACTGAACAGGGGTCTTTCGCGCCTCAGAAAAGGGGCCTCGGCAGGGGACCCACTAACATACGCTCCCGATAAAAGGGGGAGGGGGGTGCCGACCTCCGCACTAAAGCCGGACTGAGGGGGTCGCTCCGCCTCTCGCCCGCGACGTCGGAGCTCGTGCCGCGCGCCCGCCGGGCTTCTGCGCACGCGCGGCCGCGCTCTTCTCCCCCCACCCCCCACCCCGCCTCGGCGCCAGGCTGCCGTCTGGGCATGCGCGCCGCTGCGTCGTTGCGGGACGATCCGCCGGGTTGGAACTGGGAGCTGCGCGGGGCTCCACCCGCCCGAGCGCTCAGGCTGGGTGTTCGTGCTTTCACAGGTTCCCCGGTTTATCTGCGTGATGTTGATTTCCCACCTACTACAGTGTGCCTGGCGTGGTCGGGTCAGGAGCTGGCCACTGCGAAGCCCTTCCTGCCCGCCGTCTGTCGTGCAGGGCGCTTTCCATATCCGCTCCTCCTTTCTCCTCACCGCCTGTGAGTGCTGAAATGCAGGTATTAACATCTCAATTTTAAAGAAGCCCGGCAAAGGCCAGCGCAAGGACTGGAACACACGTCTGTGTGATTGCCAGAGTCTGAGCACCTTCCCTTCCACTTGAAATTCTGACGGTGTGATCAATGATGAACGGAATTGCCCCCCCACCACCACCACCACCTGCCCCTTAGCACTGGGTGTGCCAGGTTCGTGACGGCGGGCTCCTGGCCATGCATCTTCTCCCTTTAGTCCTTCGGCATTCTCCTTCCTCCATCTTCGCTGCCCCTGCCGTTTCCTCTGCGTGGAATGCCTCCCGCACCCCTAAACCCACCCCACTTTAAAATAGTACTCTATCCTTCTCCCCATTATAGTAAACTTCTTGAAAGATGATTCTTGTTCATCTTTTCATACTCAGGGGAAGTAAACAACTACTATGCAAAGACCTGGGGAAGCGTGGCAGAATAATAATAACAAAAAGGGTAAGGGGGAGAAACTGGGTCTGTCAGCGTGCATCTGCCTCGTCCAATGAGGGTATCAGCTATCCAGATCTCCAACAGCATGAAGCTTACAGAAGGGTGGTGTCGCTCCTGGATCTTTTGATTTTTCAAGAGCAGCTAGAGGGCTGATATGCATCGGAACTCTCCAAAGTTAAACATGTTGGAGCTGTTTGAAAAACTTGGGCACACTGTGTGGGCTGCAGCTAACCCATTGTGGGCAGGTGCACCTCTGGAGCCACCCATTTGTGACTTCTGACCTTGTTTCGCATAGAGTAGAAGTTGACCATGTTGATTGGATTTGCGTTCCAGCTGGGGCATCCTTCTGTCTGCTGTTAGGTGCACGTTCCTTTTGTTCTCCGTGCCTGAGAACTAAGAGAAAGATCCTTTCTCAGTTGGAGTGTGGCAATGCAGGGTGAAGAAACCATGGTTCTGGTAAAGCTGTAGAAAACTGCTCTGTACCTGTGCTGTTTACTTGTAACCTACCTGTCTGGATATTGTTTGTACTTAAGATTGGGGAAAAGAAAGTCATAAATCTTAAATGTCCACCTATGTGAGATACATGATGACTCCCAGTACAGGAGGGTCCCTAACCATGTGTGAAGGACAGAGGAAGTGAGCTTTGTTTGGACACACATAACCAGCCTTCAGGGAAATTGGCAGAAACCCAGAGGATTCCAACTGGAGAGCTTGATTACACCCCAAGTGATTGAGCACCCTACTTCCTTTATCCGTAACAATGGGGTGCCAAGTGGAGTAAAAGGAACACACAAACACTGAGATTGAACCAGAGTGCCTCCCGGCACACACAAACACACGCTGCAGTCAAAGTGTGAGAGCAGTACCT
>PVIY010058961.1:0-12239 GCA_004026745.1 Myrmecophaga tridactyla | reverse complement strand
GTAGGACGGAAGAGGAAAAAGCGGAATTGGGCACCGGTGACCACGCGCCTGTCTGTAGGTTGCCTTTGGGGGTGTGTGTGCGTGAGCGTTTTGTGTTTGAGAGAAGGTTCGGGGAAATGTGGGTGCTTCCTCAAGCTGTCCCCTCCCCTTCCTGGGCACCGACCAACCCCCGCACTCGCTCTGTGAGCCTGTCCCACCCCACCCGGCAGGGGTCCGCGGCTCAAGTATGATTGCGCGGGTGAGGGCGGGCGACGCGCGGCGCTTTAGCCAGGCCTTTGTGTCGGGGAGCTAAGGTGTTGGTCTTCTCCTAGGACAGGTGGCTTGTCTGTTTTGTTAGTGGTCACTCGAATGCCCCTCTGGACTCTGTTTTGAAGCTAAAGGCCATTCAGGTTAGTCTGGCATCTGCCAGGCCCTGGAACTTGGGCTGGTGCAGGGTGCAGAAACCAGACCTCAGCGCCCCTTCCGCTCCGCCGACCCCGCCAAGAGTCAACCGTCTCCGTCTACCTGCTTTGGGATCTGCTGATTGAGTCTGGACGGCCATAGGTTTAAGGAGATGGAGGGGATAGCAGTTAAATTAGTGTTAAAAGATTAGTGTTCTTGGATTCCTTCAAGTTACAGAGAACGGGACTCTGCGTTTAGTCATTTCAGAAGCTTTTACTGAGCTCCTAAATAGTTCCGTGGAAAAGGCAACACAGTCCCTTTCGTCTCAGAGCTGAACTACGCAGTAGGAGAGTCGCAGGCAAGGAACCAGGCCATTACAAAGGGAGCACGCTGGAGGGTCCTAGCCTGCCCGGAAAAAAAGGAATTCGAGTCAGGGACGGCATACCAGGGGAAATGATGCTTAGCCGAGACCGAAGAACTGAAGGAGTTAGCCAGGAAAGGGGGCATGTAGGATAGATGATAGAATTCAGGGGGCAAAAATGGTTTGGGATAGTAGTCCAGCGATGGGGGAGGTAGAGTATAGGACTCCCAGCAGATTGCAGTGCCGTGGAATTCTGGTGCCGCAAGTAAGACAAGTGAGGTGGAGAGGTAAACCAGGGCTATGCACTCCGAATGTTCCTAAGTCAGACTTTGTCCCGAGGGCAGTGGGGGAGCCGAGGGGGGATTTTTAACTAGGCAGTGAAAGAATAACACCGTTTATTGAAATGTATAACAGTGATTCCAGACTTTTCCACTAGACGCATATAGGTAAGGAAAGAGAATTTTTTACTTCCCAGGCATATTCGAAAGTGCCCCAACCCCACAGTAGGCAATTTTTTGTTTTATTTATGCAAATTTTAAATATATACCACAATATACCCTTATTTTAATATGAATGTTTTCTGAAATCTTAAAGTTATATTAATGCTTTAGGGTGTTGCATCATGTTATGATATAACATTAAATGATATAACAGGATGCAGCTTCCTAAAGGAAATAATTTTTGTAGCCCCTTACATACCCACTTTTTTCTATGTATAGACAGAACACTGCTACAGTACTTTACATATATTACTTTGTTTAATCATTTAACAACTACTGGAGATAGGTGTTATTTTTTTCTCTTTTTGCAATGAAGAAACTGAGACCAAGAGATGAAGACATTTGCCCGAGTTCACACATAGCTAATGAGTCAGCATCCAAACCTAGGCATGCCTAACATTTTAGAGTTTAAAAGGTATGTTTTATGGAACTGGTGAAAGTAAAGAGTGTAGGTTTGGGTTTTGTTTTTGTTTTTGTTTTTGTTTTTTCTCACATGCGCAGGCACAGGAACCGAACCCGGTTCTCCCGCACGGCAGGCGAGCTCACTACCACTGAGCCGGTTACCCACCGCGATACAGGTTTTTAAAAATACTTTGGTAGCATTCAGCCTATATAGATGCTTCGGTAAGGATAAAAATCAATATGTTTGGTGAAAGTTGCTTGGATACAGTTTTTTAGAACAGTACAACTCTTACATTCTTTTCCCAATCTAATTAATACTTTATTCTTTACCTTCAGAGTGAACATTTTTATTGAATTTTAGATGTCTCATAAAAATTGAACTTTGAAAGTAGCAATTTTAGGTTCCTCTATAAAAAGAGAATGCTTGTCTGCATTTTGAATAGGCTTACCTTTTTGTGGTGCCGTTAGTGTATTTTAAATAAAGGAATCCATAATTTTTTTACACCCAAATAGAGGCCCTAGAAATAGTCTTGTCTTATGATTAACCAGCTCTCTCCCATCTCTGACAAGTAACAGTTGATGCTTAGTCACGGTATAGGGTGTAAGGTAAGGGTCCAGTTCTCTCATGCCTATTTATTGAAAAGACTTTTTTGTCCCAGTTCAGAGGATTTGGGGACCTTGTTGAAGATCAGTTGGCCATAGATTTGGTGGTCTGTTTCTGCACTCTCGATTCGATTCCATTGGTCAATACTTCTGTCTTTGTGCCAGTACCGTGCTGTTTTGACCACTGTGGCTTTATAGTAAGTTTTAAAATCAGGAAGTGTTAATCCTCCCATCTTGTTCTTTTTTAGATGCTTTTAGCTATTTGGGGTCTCTTTCCTTTCCAGGTAAATTTGGTAATTAGCTTTTCCAAGTCCTCAAAGTAGGTTGTTGGAATTTTGATTGGCACATGCTTATTCACTGTAATCTTCACCCATTTCAGCATTACAGTAAAGACCAGAAGTAGACACATGAGAGAGGATTTTACAGTTGAACCTTGATTAACCACAGTTCTCTGCTTCCAGCAGACATATTATAGAACAAACAGAATTGGGGATTTATTTAA
Organism: Myrmecophaga tridactyla; assembly: GCA_004026745.1. Classification (NCBI taxonomy): domain Eukaryota; kingdom Metazoa; phylum Chordata; class Mammalia; order Pilosa; family Myrmecophagidae; genus Myrmecophaga; species Myrmecophaga tridactyla. The sequence goes on along the minus strand of PVIY010058961.1, from coordinate 9,490 downwards.
AAATCAAAATACTTTGAGAGTGGGAGGGTGGTTATGTTTTCAGTATAATTGCATGGACTAATTTATTTCTTTATAACTATATGAAATTTATGAAATTTAATAAATTCATAAAATGCAATGACGAATTTTTTTTGAATTCTATTATCTACACAAAAGAGTATATAAAACATATATACGTTTAAGGTTTCAATAATTATAATAAAATTTGAAACACCATATTCATTATCGCTCTCATACTTATGATCTGGGTCAAGAAATAGAACATTACTAGACCTTAAAGGACCCCCTTGTGCTCCTCCTGGTTTGCAACTCCGTCCTACCTCCAGAGGGAGTCAGTAGCTGGACTCTTGTGATGATCATTCCCTTGCTGTTTACAGTTTTGTCACCATTGTATGCATCTCTTTTTGAATGCTATCACATGAAACTATACTGTATGTATTCTTTTATGACTGCTTCTTTCACCTTAACACAGATTTCTGAGAGTTATCTAGGATGATGCGAGTTTCAGTGACTGAGAGATTTCAAACAGAGTCAAGAGGCTAACCTAGAGGTTATTCTTATGCACTATACAGATATCCCTTTATAGTTTATGGTGTATTGCTGTGGCTAGAGGGAAGTACCTGAAACTGTTGAGCTGTGTTCCAGTAGCCTTGATTCTTGAAGATGATTGTATAAGGATATAACTTCTACAATGTGACTGTGTGACTGAAAACCTAGTGTTTGATGCTCCTTTTATCCAGGGTATGGACAGATGAGTAAAAAATATGGATAATAAATAAATAAATAACAGAGGGGATAAGAAGTAAAATAAGTTGGGTAGATGGAAATACTATTGGTCAATGAGAGGGAGGGGTAAGGGGAATGTGATGTATGAGTTGTTTTTTTTTTTTCTTATTTCATTTTCTGGAGCCATGCAAATGTTCTGAAAAATGATCATGGTGATGAATACACAACTATGTGATGATATTGTGAGCAACTGATTGTTCATTCATTTCCTTTTTTTTTTTTGTATTCGTTGTATGAATACAAAAAAAATACAGTGAATTTACCTATTCTGCTGTTGATGGGCATTCGAATTTTTTCCGTTTGGGGCTATTACAAATGATGCTGCAGTGAACATTTTTATTCATATTTTCTGGTACATTGTGAAAGAATGTCTCAAGGACATAATAGCTGAGAGCGGAGTTGCTGGGTCATAGAGTATGGTGTTGCCAGACTGATCATACTAGTTTATTCTCTCTTTAGCAGAATACAGTATTTCCTGTTGACAGTTTTTGGTATTGTCAGACTTTAAAAGTTTGCTGTTCTGTTGGGTGTTGTAGTAATCTCTTTCTGGATTGAATTTACATTTCTCTGATCACCTTGAGGTTGAATAACTTCATTTGTTTATTTGCTATTCAGACTCGCTCTTTTGTAAACTATATGTTGAGGTCTTTTTTTTTTAAATATTTTTATTGACAAATCTTCACACACATACAGTCCACACATGGTGTACAATTACTTCTTATCCCCTCTGTTACTTATTTATGTATTATCCATATTTTTTACTCATCTGTCCATACCCTGGATAAAAGGAGCATCAAACACTAGGTTTTCACAGTCACACAGTCACATTGTAGAAGTTATATCCTTATACAATCATCTTCAAGAATCAAGGCTACTGGAACACAGCTCAACAGTTTCAGGTACTTCCCTCTAGCCACAGCAATACACCATAAACTATAAAGGGATATCTGTATAGTGCATAAGAATAACCTTTAGGTTAGCCTCTTGACTCTGTTTGAAATCTCTCAGTCACTGAAACTCTAATTTCGTCTCATCTTTCTCTTCCCCGCTTTTGGCCAAGAAGGCTTTCTCAATCCCAAGAGACTAGGTCCTGGCTCATCTCAGGAGTTTTGTCCCACATTGCCAGGGAGATTTACACCCCTGGGAGTCATATCCCACGTAGCGGAGAGGGCAGTAAGTTTACCTGCCAAGTTGGCTTAAAGAGAGAGAGGCCACATCTGAGCAACAAAAAAGGTCCTCTGGGGGTGACTCTTAGGCATAATTATAAGTAGGCTTAGCCTGTCCTTTGCAGGAATAAGTTTCATAGGGGCATAGGCCAAGATCGAAGGCTTGGCCTATTGATTTAGTTGTCCCCACTGCTTGTGAGAATTTTCCAAATGGGAAAGTTGAGTATTTCCTCCTTTCTCCCAAGTTCCCTAAGGGGACTTTGCAATTACTTCTTTATTCACTGCCCCAATTACTCTGGGGTCTATCAGGGTGTCACACTAACCTGGGCAAACCAACAAAATCTCACACCCTATTCAAGATTTCATGTCCTTATGGTGTTCAACTAAACTGCCCATACAAGTCAAATTAGATAATGTGCTACCCAAAATATATATTTTGCACCAAATAAACATCTGTCCCTTTGGTCTCAACACAGGAGTTGAAGTTTTAAAATATGGGCAGTAACATCCTTTCCTCTGTATTCTGATCTACCTTAGTCCTTACCAGATCAGCTTCCTTCAAATCTCTACTTGAAGTCTAATCACTTTTTTACCTTTTTGAACAGTTCCTGTAGGGGTTACTGCTGATTTTCATAGCTTCAGAGCTCCAACTCTGAGTCTTGGGTATCACATCAATTCCCAAAGTTTCTGGGACCTACCAGGTTTTATACAAATAGCTCAGTATCTCAGAACATAGAAATATATGTTGAGGTCTTCATGCCATTTTTGGGGGGGATGTTTGCCTTCTTCATATTCATAGTTTATATTTTCTGGATTCTAATTCTTTCTCACATGTGTTGAAAATAGTTCTTTTACTCCGTATGGTTGACTCTCCTTATGGTGCTTTGATGAATGCAAGGTTTTAATAATAATATAGTTGAAGTTATCTGTCTTCTATAGTTTGTACTTTTTATATCTTATTTAAGAAGTCTTCACTATCATCGTCATTAAGATGTTCTCCTGTTTAACAGTTTTATAGTTGTGCCTTAAATGTGGCTGTTTAATCTACCTGGAAAAAAATATTAAAAATAAATATGGCGTGATGTGGAAGCCGAATTTCATTTTTTCCCATATGAATATTAAGTTGTTCTAACATCGTTTTATTGACCAGTTCCTTTTTGCTTCACTAGTCTGAAAAAATCTCTCTGTTACATATTGGGTTTCTAAACATATGAGGGTTTTTTCCTGGATTCTCCTTATTCCATTGATATTTTTATCTTTTCTTATGCTAATACTACATTATCTATATTAATTACAAGACCTTATTAATTAAGTCTTGATATTAAGTAAAACAAGGTGTCAGTACCTTGTTTGTCTTCAGTCTTTGCTGAAGTCTCTTGACTTTCCTTGGTATTTGCACTGTCATATAATTTTTAGATTCAGCTCATCAAGTTCCATAAAACACTTTTTGGGACATTGATTGGAATTGCTTTGAATCTGTAGATTCTTATGGGGAATGCTGACATCTTTGCAGTGTTGAATCTTTCAATCCATGAAAATGCTCTCTTATATATACTTAATTCTTCTTTTTGTCTTTTGTTGAAGTTTTATAATTTTGCCATAAAGAGCTTGGCATCTTTTTTAGACTTTTTCTGAGTACTTTGTATTTTATTTGCTATTACAATTTTTTTTTTTTTTTACATGGGCAGGCACCGGGGACTGGGTCTGTGACATGGCAGGTGAGAATTCTGCCACTGAGCCACCATTGCACCACCCAAAATATCTTTTTATTATTATTTAGTTTTCTAATTATTTGTTGGTGACATGGAAATGCAAGTATTTTAGTATTAATTGCTAAACTCTTATTTTATTAATTTGTCTTTGAATCTTGAATTTATGTTTGTACAGTCATATTATCTAAAAATAATGATAATTTTGTTTCCCCTTTGCAATCCTCATATTTTTTTTTCTTTACCTTACTGCATTTGCAAGGATTTAACAATGTTAAATAGAAGTGGTGATAGAAACATCCTGTGTTGTTCCTTACCTGAAACAGAATACTTTGAGTATATTACTGATAAGTCTCATGTTGGAAGTTGTTTTTCTGTTGTTACTCTTTATCAGCTTAACGAAATTCCCTTCCATTCTTATGTTGCTTAGAATATTTTAGTGTGGTAGATTTAATAAGATGTTTTTCCTGCATTAATTGACATGATCATATATAATTTTCTCCTTTAATCTGTGAATGTGGTAAATGACATTAATTTGTTTTCTGATTTAAACCAAATTAATATTACTGGGATAACACAATTAAGTCATGGTATTTTTCTTTTTTATATACCACTAGGTTGATATTTATTATCTTACAGCACATTGACAGTAGTCTAATACCTTATGACTGCCATTATTACTGATGTGATGTCACCTGTCAGTTGTCTGAAAGCCATCCGTCTTTCCCTTTTGGCTTCTTTTAGGATCTTCTTTTTACCTTTAGTGAACAAAGGTTTAAATGAGCGTTTCTTTTTATTTATCTTGCTTGGAATTCATGGAGTTTTCTGAATGTGCATTCTTGGTCTTTCATGTTTTCTACACACATTTCTGATCTTGTCTTTTACTCTTTAAATATGTTGACATTTCATAGTAGTCAAGCCCCTACGGAATTGTCTATGCAGTCTCTTGTTCTGTACATTTTTCCCTTATGTTGCCTTGTTTCCTTAGGTTACTTGCTTATTGTTTTTGGACTGACAATGTTTCATGGAGTATTTGCATTTGCTTAACCTAGGCATCTGCTGGTCAAGATCATTCCAAAATCTTAGAGGTTTTTCTGAAGACTTACCGTAGTTAATGTGAATTTGGTCTGGCAGCTGGCTCTAGTCCTGGTTTGTGGTTCAAAAATTTCTGAGACATTTTCTACCTCTATTTTCCCTTGAGGCCAAACAGTTGATTTTCTTGTTGTCTACTCATACAAGGTGGGGTGGGTTTATTTCTGGTTCATTCTTAACAGTGAAGAGTCTTCAGGCAAACCCTGGGTTTTGCCTTCTATTCCCTGCAGAGACCCATGGAAAAGTAGCTTAATGTTGCAGAATTTCTTGGGGCACATCTTCTAGATTTCTTACTCTTATTCAAATCTAAGAATTTCATACATTTTGCTTGCTCCTTAAGGCTTCTAATGTGTGTGTGTGTATACACATGCATTTACATCTGGTATTCTTAGTTTTCATTTGAAAAGTTAATTTGGTTATTTAGTCTGCTTTATTAATGAAAGACTAAGTCCAAGAATGATTTTTTAAATACGCATACCAAGTTTTTTCATCCGTAAATGTTTACGTCTTTAGAGTAGTCAAGGTAGAATACTGTAAGCTTCTGCCATTGCTCAAGACATTTTTGGAGCTTCTGTTTTGGAATTACTTTCGAAGTTAGGAAGATATTCTTCTGAATATTTTTAGTGATTTTAAATGGATTTAATTTTTTTACAAGTTTTTAAAATAAGAAACGGGCAAAGCCAGCTTTCTTTTCAGAATCAAAATGCAGAACAAATGGAAAAATTGTGGTATTTAACCTTCACAAGGTTGAGCCTCCACAAATAACGCAACCATGTTTTACATTTTACATTTTTAACAGCCCTTCTATATACACTCCATCTTCTCTATCTTACTTCCAAGATGTATCTTCATTCCCGATTATGCCAATTCCAAGAATGGATTTAATTTTGAAAGTGTGAGAGTAAAGCCTGATTAATGAAGTGAGTAATCAAGGAAAGTAATGCTGTTTGAGGTAAAAAATAAAATGGAACCGTTAGTTAATAAGGGTAATTTCCATGTGTGGCTTATATGCTGACACTTAGCACACTTAGCACAATTCCTTAAAAAAAGAAAAACAAAAATGTTTTGAATAATGGTTGTTTGAAGTAAATATTTCTTATCAACTTTCAGTTAACTAAAAATTAACTTTACTAGAACATTGCATTTCCTAAGCATTATGAAAAATTGAATTATGAAAAGCTGCTTTCTTATTGTGGTGAGGAAATATTTATTACTAAAAGATATTTGGCCATATTCTTTTTTTTGAAAAAACTTTTTATTGTGACCATAACATATAACAAGAAAGCAATAAATTTCCAAGTACATTTTAACAAGTAGTTATAGAACAGATTTTAACATTTGGTATGGGTTACAGTTCCACGATTGTTTTGTTTTATCTTCTGGCTGCTCCAAGATAGTAGAAGCCAACACAAATATCAAAATACTGATTCAGCAGTCATACTCATTTGTTAAATTTTATCTTCTCTGTTATATTCCTCCTTCTCTTTATGTTCTTTTTTTTATTGACAAAACCCAACAACATACAAACATGAACATTCTTAACATATGAATATTCCATTCTTAGTATATAATCAGTGACTCACAATGTCATCACATAGTTGTATATTCATCACCATGATCTTTTCTTAGAACATTTACATCACTCCAGAAAAAGTTAATTCATACATATCATACTCCTTACCCCTCCCTCTCACTGACTGCTAGTATTTTGCAATATATTTTAACCTTTGTTCCCCCTATTTTTTTCTATACCCCTTACCACGCCCTTTCATCGATCATTAGTATTTCAGTCTACTCAATTTGTTTTAACATTTGTTCCCCCTATTATTTATTTATTTATTTTAATCCATATGTTTTACTCATCTGTCCATACCGTAGAGAAAAGGAGCATCAGACAAGGTTTTCACAGTCACATAGACATGTTGCAAAAGCCATATCATTATACAATCATCTTCAAGAAACATGGTTACTGGAACACAGCTCTATGGTTTCAGGCACTTCCCTCTAGCCTCTCTAATATACTTTAAACTAAAAAGGGGATATCTGTATAATGTGTAAGAATAACCTCCAGGATAGCCTCTCAACTCTGTTTGAAATCTCAGCCACTGACACTTTGTCTAATTTCTCTCTTCTCCCTTCTGGTCCAGAAGGTTTTCTCAATCCCTTGATGGTGAGTCCCAGCTCATTCTAGGATTTCTGTCCCACATTGCCAGGGAGGTTTACACCCCTTGGAATTATGTCCCATGTAGAGAGGGGGAGGACAGTGAGTTTGCTTGCCTTGCTGGCTGAGAGAGAGATAGGTCACATCTGAGCAACAAAAGAGGTTTTCTGGGTGTGACTCTTAACGCCTAATTTTAAGTAGCTTAGTTTATCCTTTGCTGGGATAAGTTTCATTTGAACAAACCCCAGATTGAGGGTTTGGCCTGTTGATCTGCTTACAAGAATATCAAGAATTCTCCAAATGGGGAAGTTGAATTCTCCCCCTTCCTCCTTCTCTTTAAATAAAATATATATATAAAAGCAATAGATTTTAAGTACTTCACAACAATTAGTTGCAGAACAGATTTCAGAGTTTGGTATGGGCTGTAATTCCACATTTTAAGGTTTTTATTTCTAGCTGCTCTGTGGTGCTGGAGACCAAAAGAAATATCAGTATAATGATTCAGCACTCATACTTGTTTGTTAAATCCTACCTTCTCTGTATAACTCTACCATCACCTTTGATCTTTCTCCCACTCTTTAGGGGCATTTGGGCTATGCCCATTCTAACTTTTTCACTTTGGAAGGGACTGTTGATAATATGGGATAGGTGGATGGAACTAGTTGATGTGCTGGAAGGGCTATTGGTCATATTCTTTTAAAAGTGAAAAATGAGTTTTCTAGAATATGGGCTTTCAAAATTTTTCATTAAATTTTTATTCCTCTAACTTCATGCATATTTACTAACATAATTCTTTGCATTGAAGTAATGTGTCAGATATCCACTTAATGTTTTTGTATGTCTGATAACATTCTTTATAGTGGAGTTAATTTCTGTTTCACTGAAGAGTAGATGGTCAGGTACACTGTGAACATTTAGAAAAAGTAGAAAAATCTTTGGATTGTTAATTTCTTTATCTGGTATCATCACCACTGAGGGAAGGTAATATCTACAGAGACATTATCTGGGCCTTAGTTTTCCTGTGTGTAAACCGATGTGTATGGAAAGAGAGGTGGAGTGGTTCTAGAGCAGTTCATCTTGAAGATCCTTTCTAGCTGTAACATTCTTTTCCCCTCATCACTTAGAAGTTTATTTATGGTCTGCTCCCTTAGTCTTATACATTCAGGTACCTTTTCCTCATTTTACTTCCCCCTCAAAGCACCCCCCCACACTTTTAATAAAAGCACTTATAAGTTTTTCTTCATGGGCACATAAATACATGCATTCTGTAAACACATAGGTCATAATGTAATTGGAATTGAGGGATGTTTATCCTGCTGCTTTCTTTCTTTTTTTAGCCATTCTTTTCCAGTAGGAATCCTTTCCTCTTAGCAAAGGGGTTGGTAAACTTTTTGTATAAAGGGCCAGATGGTAAATATTTTAGTTTGTGGCCTAAAGGTCAAAATTAAGGATATTATGTCAGTACATATATAATGAGAGTGAAAATTTTCCGCAGGCTTTTTGGATAAAATTAAAAACTTTATGTAACTAAATTTTAATTTCATATAAATTTAATGTGTCATGAAAAATTATTCTTCTTTTGATTTTTTTCCCAACTATCTAAAAATGTAAACCATCCTCACCTTGCAGGCTACACAGAAATAGGAGGTGGACTTGGGAAAATAGTTTGGCAGTTTCTTATATTAAAGATTTGCCAGCTCCCACCATCACCTGAGTCAATACCTTAAAATCAATTAATCTTTCTATCTATCTTCACTTATCTGTCATCATCATTTATCTTACCATAGCTATCTGTCCATCTATCCATCCATCCATCCTGTTGGCTCTGTTTATCTTGATAAAAGGATCAACAGAGAAAAGACGTAGACTTACCGTACAGTCCAACAATTCCACTCCTAGATATTTACCATAAGGCATTGAAAATTTATGTTAATACAAAAACCTGAATGTAAATGTTTATAGCTTTATTCATTATCACTGAAAACTGGGAACAGCTGAGATGAAATTCAGCACAGGAATGGATAAACAAAATGTGGTAAGTCTGTACAGTGGAATGCTATTCAGTATGAAAGAAAGGAACTATTAATTCTGGCAATGCCATAGATGAATCTTCTTTTTTAATAAACTTTTTTATTAATTAAAAAACTTAACAAAAGAACATTAAGATATCATTCCATTCTACATATATAATCAGTAATTCTTAATATTATCACATAGTTGCATATTCATCATTTCTGAGAACATTTGCATCGATTTAGAAAAAGAAAGAAAAAGACATCAGAAAAAGAAATAAAACGATAATAGAGAAAAAAAGATTATACATACCACACCCCTTACCCCTTGCTTTCATTTATCACTAGCATTTCAAACTAAATTTTTTTAACATTTGTTCCCCCTATTATTTGTTTTTATTCCATATGTTCTACTCTTCTGTTGATATAGTAGCTGAAAGGAGCATCAGACACAAGGTTTTCACATTCACAGAGTCTCATTGTGAAAGCTATATCATTGTTCAATCATCATCAAGAAACATGGCTACTGGAACACAGCTCTACATTTTCAGGCAGTTCCTTCCA
>PVIY010058960.1:0-12246 GCA_004026745.1 Myrmecophaga tridactyla | reverse complement strand
CCGCCCTAATTCTTCCAACCTGTTCTTTTTCCTCCTAATACAGTTTCTATGATTGCTGCTGAATACTCTGGATAATGCTTTCTAGAGGCCTCAGTGTCATTTTCAAACTCATTCCCCCTGCCTCCCCACCTGTGTTTAAGTTTTAGTCAAGTGCAAGCCTTGTTGGTTAAAATAGATAAATAAAAGTAATAGTTTTGCAAGGTTTGAAAAAGTTTAAACTCTACCAAAGGAATGATAAAGGTGTTTGTCTCTTCCCCAGCCCCTTTTGTCCAAGATACAGTTATAGGAGTTAGTGTTAGATTTGCCTGCAAATCACAGAAACTAAAAATAAAAGTGGCTTGAACAAGACAGAAGCATCTTTATATTTCTTGAAAACATCTATATGTTGGTGGTTTGGAGTTGAGGTGTTGGACTATTCTACAAAGTGTCCAAGTCCAGCCAATCTTGCCTTGCTGCCATCCCTGGAGTGTGGACCTTATATTGGTGGTCCAAGATGGTGGCTATACATCCATCCATCACAGCATTTCAGACGTCAGGCTAGTGGAAGGACTAAGGGCACACATTATCTTTTAATCAAGTTTCCCAAGAGCTACTATAAAACATTTCTGTTTACATTTTATAGGTCATTTTATCACATGACTACCCATTCTTTCAAGTGATAGATACCAGTATTATTATTTTTTAAAGGGCCTGTCCTTATTTTATTTAAATAAATGGGATCATCTTGACAGGGTGTTTGGATTTTTACTCCAACTACCTTGCATCTACAGACACACTTAGTTGTTTTTAGCAGTTGAATGGCATTTTATTTTATGAAGTGCACTTATTAAATCAATTTAGATTATCTCCTCTTGCCTCCCCTTCCCCATCCTTTGTTTATTTGTTCTTGCCTCTGATACCAACTCTGCAGTGAATAGCCTTGGATATCTGTCTTTGTATACTTCGTGAGTAGTATATTTTTCTGTTCAGTGTCTTAGCCTAGTTTCTCCAAAAGTCACAGCTGAAATGGGGGCTTATGTCATTTTATTTTATTAGGGAGTCCTAACTCAGGCAACTGGAGTGAGGGAGAAAAGGAGTGAAACAGGGAAGGAAAGAGAGTCAATGCCAGGATGGGTTATCAAGTTGACCAATGCTAAATGCTGCATCTTAGGGACCACACTCCTAAGAGCCTTAAAACTGCAACTAAAGATCATCCCTCATTTGGGGGACAAAATGGGAGGCATTTATCCCCTGTCTCCCATTGGCATTAAATTCGCTACAGTTCTAGGTTGTGCATGCATGTCACAGATATTGACATGGTCCTGACACAATGTTGATAAGGGAGCTCTGGTGTACGGAGGAGCTATGTGTGATGTGAACAAGAGGACAGTTTGTACTTATGAAGTTTATTAGATCCCACACAGAGCAGAAACAGGAAACGTGAGGCCAAGAGGACCAGCAATGGAACGGGGGATGGACTGTATCAGATGTCTGCTGTGTGCCACTGAAGAGTATCTGGGTCCCATAATAGGGAATCATATTAATGAGAATAAGATGCTCTCCTTTCCTATGAGGGGAGATAAAAGTTCATCCTGTCAGAGTTCTCTTCAAGATGGTGATTGGCAACAATTATCAAGAGACTTTACATAAGAGAATTAGTGAAGCAAGGCTTTAAACTGAAGCAAATAAAAATAATTTTTGTGAATTCTTTGATTTATAAGGAAATCACACTAATATACTCTTGTATTTATTCACTATGCCACCTAAACAACTTTGGTTCTAGTTTTTGAGGTAGACCAATCCAAAAGAGGGATTTGAGAAATTCCACATATATATGTGTTCTGGGGAATAAGTCACACATGTTTTCAGGAATTTTTCTTGAAAGCATATTCAACAGATATAGCAACAATTATTTACAGATTGGCTAGTGTATTGCAGGACACAGAAGTAGGCACAGAAAATACAGTGGTGAACAAGACACACACTTTGCCATCAAGAGACTTCAAATAGTTAGGAAAACAGACAAGTGAGTAGGAAATAAAATATATGGTGTTAAATGGTACTATGGGACTATATTGGTAGGCCACAAGGCGAAATATTCAGTCATTTATTTAATCTTTAATTATTCATTCACTTTTTGTTTCTTCATGAAACAGACCTTTATTGGGACCTGGGGCAGGCATTTTTGGTCAATCCAGTTTTCCTTTCCAAGCCTTTATTTCTAATCATCACCCCCCCCTGCCCCAAAAAAGGGTGGCCATTTGACCCAGTACTGGGGAATAACATAAAAGGGAAAGACTAAGGTAGGGATCCTTGGAAATCTATTTATTTCCTGATAAAGGTGCTGCTCTTTTGCTTTTCTCTTTATTTTTGCTGGATTGTATATGTGATGGTTGGAGCTGCAATAGCTAGAATGAACCCATGAAGAAACTAGTCCAGAGAATTTCACAACTTAAGAGACACATGGTGACTTTACTGAGTGTCTAAATAAGCACCAGCAATCATGTACCTCAATATTTAATTTGAGAAAAAATAATTTCCATTTGTTTAAACCACTGTAGTTGAGTTTTGTGTTACTTGCACCTGAAAGCATTCTTAACAGATTCAGGAGCGTGCTTTGGGCCAGGTGTCTTGTTCAGTGACCCCTTAGAGAAGTTGGCTGTTGCAAACTGCTTAAAGAGGAGTGCCCACCTCAAAGGAACAAGTGATAACATCTCTTCAGTTACTCCTCTTCACTCAGTGAATGAGGCACTAAGATGCATAGCCGGGAGCTGGGGACAAGAGTTATAGGTGTCTGGCCTCTGTCTTGGCACCATCGTATATTCCTTAAATGAAGTGTGAGACCAGAACTCCATAAATTCACATAGGAGCAGAAGTGGGCAGCAGCTTGTCAGCAGAGCTATTCAGGGAGCCCAGCATCACTCTGTGCGTATTAGAGAAGTTCACAGCTGGTTAAAAATAGTCTTGGAGAGAAGCTGCTTTTAGACCACAGCTCATTTTGGATTTCTCTGGAGCCCCATTCTGGGGCACAGTGTATTTCCTTTTTCCTTTCGTTCGAGTAAGAGCACCCAGGCGGTTCAGAGACAATAGATGTGTGGTTATCTTTAGGCCGGCTGTGCACTGAAAGCAGAACTAGGAAGAAACAACAGTAATCCCTTGGGTACATGGAGTGTTGCAACTTTTTAATAAGTGCCAACACCAGTTGAGCCTTTCCTGTGGGCCAGACCTTGTATTTTCCGTCTTTTTTTTTCTTTCTTTCTTGCTTTTTTTTAAGTTATACAACAGATTTTAAGGTTTGGTATGGGTTACATACCATACAACTGTAACTGCATTATAGTTCCCACAATTTTCTTTTCTTTTTTTTTTTTTTAATTTGCATATGGGCAGGAGGCACCAGGGATTGAACTCCAGACCTCCAGCCCGGCAGGTCGGAGCTCTGCCTGCTGAGCCACGGCAGCCACCCCCCACAATTTTTCATTTTCCCTTCTTGTGCTCTAAGACATTGGAGACCAAAAAGAATATCAATATATTGATTCAGCAGTCATATTCATTTGTTAAATCCTATCTTCTCGATTATATTCTTCCTTCTCTCGTTTTTTTCTTTTTTGTAAAAAAAAAAGCACATATACAAAAAGGCAATAAATTTCAAAGTACATCGCAACAATTCATTGTAGAACAGGTTTCAGAGTTTGGTGTGGGTTACAATTCCACAATTTTAGGTTTTTATTTCTAGCTGCTCTAAGGTAGTGGTGGCTAAAAGAAATATCAGTGTAATGATTCGGCACTCATGCTCACTTGTTAAACCCTACCCTCTCTGTATAACTCCACCATCACCTTTGATCTTTCTCCCACTCCTTAGGGTATTTGGGCTGTGCCCATTCTAACTTTTTCATGTTGGAAGGGGCTGTTGATAATATGGGATAAGGGGATGGAACTAGTTGATGTTCTGGAGAGGCTGGCCCCTCTGCACTTCAGGGACCCATCTGGAGGTTGTGTTTCTGTAAAGTTACCCTAGTGCGTGGAACCTTTGTAGAATAGTATATATTGCTCTTTAGGATTGGCTAGAATGTTTTTGGTTGGGGGTTGGCAAGTTATGGTAGATAGCAATATCTCATTGAAGCTTGCTTAAGAGTGACCTTCAGAGTAACCTCTCGACTCTACTTGAACTTTCTCTGCCTCTGATACCTTTTTAGTTACACTTCTTTTCCCCCTTTTGGTCAGGATGGCATTGTGGATCCCATGGTGCCAGGGCCAGACTTATCCCTGGGAGTCTTCTCCCACGCTGCCAGGGAGACTTTCACCCCTGGATGTCATGTCTCACGTCGTGGGGAGGCCTTGTATTTTCAATCCTCAAAACAACCCTATGAGGACACAACTGGTAAGGAGCCAAACGAGGATTGGACCGAGGTCTGATGGATTCCATTTGGAGCCTCTAATGTTAGGCTGTGGAGGACTTTTCACATCACTGTATTTTGGTCCTCAGGGCAGCCCTGCGAAGTGGACAGAACAGGGAGAATCTCCCCAGTTTACAAAGAAGAAAACTGAGGCCAGAGAAACAAGATGATTTGCCAAGGTTGACAAAGAAAATACACAGTAGAATTTGGATTTGAACCTCATCTTCTGACTTTGAGTCCTGTGCTCTTTACAGTAGAAGCTCACTGTTCAAGATCCACAGTTCTGAAAGAAGAGCATATTTAGTTTTTTTTGTGTGTTGACTTCTGAGATTCAACAGCAGACCCCTTTCTCACAGAATCAACTAGCCCAGGGCTGCCCTTATTTCTTCAAAATCTCTTCTAGATAAGTTCCCATCTGTTGAATGAAGTTTGGTGCTGACAATTGAAATCCCAAATATGATATTGTTTTCACTGTTAATTTAACAATCCTCCAAATAATTGGAGGAGAAGGTGTGCTGGAAGGGATAGATATCTTTACTAAGAACACTGCCAATTTAGCTGATAAAGCAAATATAGTATCTCTTTGAACATTTGATTTATCCAGTGACAAGGAAGCTAAGAATTAGTTTATAAAGAGGGGGGTGTAGATATTGTAGATATTGTACATGTGAGGGTTTTTTTTTTAAACACCTGAGTTTTGAAAAATAAGTGATCTGCCTACATTTTCAAGCACAGTGATAATCAAAAGAGAGCTCTATTGAGGTAATAATACCTTGTATTTAAATGCTGCTTGTCTCTGAAGAGCTCAAAGCACTCTATAATCATTTCATTATTATGATTCTCAAAACTTCCTGGGTCAAAAAGTTACAAAGTTTGTATCTTACAATCTGGGCCTCAGTCTTCTCTTTGGGAATTTGAGGTGAAAGCCCAGGCTCAGGTCGAAGCTCTAAGGTGGTCTGGGAATCTGGGGTAGACTCTGGCTCAAATATTTCCACCCTCTCTCCATCTATCCCTTTCCCATCTGCCCAGGCCCCAGCCTGTGCCATCCTGCTGCCTTATCTTGCCTAACTTACTTTTCTCTAGATCTAAGTGGATACTCCCATGACATACAGCCACAAAATATGTTTTTTAGAAGAGTTTCATGCCAGTGAGCCAGAGGCTGAGCAAATAGTTCCAGGTGGAAGGGGGAGCACCCCTTCAGTCAGAGCGCTTCCATTTGTATCAACTCTTGTACGCTGGGATCTGCATGAGATTTTATTTTGAAAGAGGATTTTGCTGTTAAAAAAAAATAACTGAAACCTATTAATCCACTCCAGCCCATTCATTTTATTGGTAGAAAAACTGAGACTCAGAGCAGGGGAGCAACTTGTTCAAGGTCTCACCCCAGCTGTCGGGTGGCCACCCATTCTTGAACCTGGCTCACCTGATCGTGGTCTCTTGGTGCCAGTCTGGGACTCTTGGCAGGCCACCAGGTTGCCTTTCCTCCAACTGTCACTTTCACCAGCATATCCCCAGTCCCAAATGTAGACCCGCAGACATGGCCTCATGCCTTGTGCAGCTTGGATGCACCTGGCAGAACAGAATCTACTTCTTTTGATAGAGTTGAAGGGACTCATTTTACCTGGGAATATCAGACTAGACTATGCAAGAAGAAACAGGTAGAATTAGTATGTGCCATTTTCACCTAGTCCCAAAATGGTTCTCTACCTCAACTGGGTCATGAGGAAAAAAAAGTGTAAGTACAAACATACACATATATTTATATGTCTCCTGCCTTCCAGTGAGCTCAAAGCATATGTATATATTATATATATATATTAGTTCTTGTGGGGGGAGAAAGAAGCAGTTATTACCAACCTCATTTTGTTGGTGGGAAAATCAAGGTGCAGAATAAACAGAACGAGGAATTCTGGCCTAAATTGGTGATGTCATCATAAGAAGGTTTAAACATTTATCTTATCATATTGTCCTTCAGGAGCAAAATCCGGGACATTCAGGACTAGGCTCTAGACTTGTGTCTGACTGTCACTTTGGTAAAGTGCTTTGCCCTTTGGGCTTAGTTTCATCCTATGGTAAACAGGTAGGAGTGGAGCATTGGTCATTTCCTCTCAGTGGATCTTTTCTCTGTATTGATATTATGTGCAAGGAGATCGAAAAGGAGCAGGGCTAAGCCTGGAGCAGCACCCCCTGGGTGGAATGCAACTTTCCTTGCTTCTATAACCCTGAGTAGTCCAGCAACATGCATCCCCACATAATAGTTTTGTTGGAGCCCTGGACCAGACTACATAAAAAGGTTTGGGGCTGTTCCATGAAGGGACACCAGGTCCTGATTGTTATGTAATCCTGGAGTTGAGAATGAGAATGGGGTGTGTTTATGTGGGAAATGGGATGGAGGGAACTATGCAGCGGGTGGTCTAGCCCCAACTCCAAGACATGGAGATGCCTGGAGGGATACTGATAGTGTAGGGTTTGCCTCCTGGGCCTCAAGAAAAGAGGCTAGGAGCAAGGTGGGTGATTGGCTGTTAGGGCCTCAGGGTGCCTTGGGAGTTAGTAGTAGCTTTAAACTATTCATAGCTTTAGTTCTGTTCCATTATTCTTACCATGTTAGTGACCTCATTAAAAGCTGTTCCTTACATTTTTCCAGAGAAGATATACAAATGGACAACAGGCACATGGAAAGATGCTCAACATCATTAGTCATAGGGAAGTGTAAATTAAAACCATAATGAGATACCATTTCTCACCCACTAGGATAAAAGTTTTTTAAAAAAGGAAAATAACAAATGTTGGAGAGGATGTGGACAAATTGGAATCCTTCTTTATTGTTGGTAGGAATATAAAATTGTTCAGCTGCTGTGGAAAGCATTTGGTAATTTCTCAAAAGTTAAACATAGAATTGCCATATGACACAGAAATTCCACCTTAGACATAACCTAAAGAATTGAAAACAGGTACCCAAGCAATATATATATTTGTGCATTCATATAGTACCACTCACAATTGCAAAAAGGTGGAAACAAACCAAATGTCCATCAACAGATGAATGTATAACCAAAATTGGTATATCCATCCATACAACGGAATATTAGTCAGCCATAGAGAAAAATGAAAACATTCTAAGTGAAAGACTGAAAAAAAGCCACATGCGCATGATTCCATTGATAAAATATACAGCAAAGGTGAATGCATAAGGCTGGGAAGCAGCCTGGTGTTGGGGAATAACTGCTTAAAGAGTATGCGATTCCTTTGGGAGTGATGAAAATATTTTGGCGCTTTCTAAAGGTGGTGGCCGCACAATGTTGTGTACTCAATGTTGCTGAATTGTTCACTTTCAAATCGTTGATTTTATGTTATGTGACTTTCAGGTCAATAAAAATAAGAGGATGGGAATGGGCCTATCCCATGTGAAATAAAGAACATGAGGAGAACAGCCCCCTTCACCTGCGCTATAGTCACGGCGCGGTGGGCTTCACCAGTGGAAGCTGTGGCGCTCACAGGCAGGTCCTAGACAACAGTGCATATCTGAGAAGGCTAGAGAGGAGAACCTGTGGGACTTATAAACACACAGGAGGATAACAGTTTAAAGTGAACAACGACTCAGCAGCATTTAGTACACAATGTCGCACAACCACTACCTCTATCTAGTTCCCAAACACTTTCATCACCCCCAAGGGAACCCTGTGCCCTGTAAGCAGTTACTCCTAAACACTGGTCTGCTTTCCATCTCTACAGATTTACCTATTTTTGTATTTTATATCAACGGAATCATGCAGCTCCAGTGACCAGAGCCATGCCACCAAGGCTCTGTCCCACTTACAGAGGAAGCAAGCTGTTTGGAGATTCCCTCAGTGGCACAGAGAGATGCTTTTTCTCAGTTGGCTCATTTCCATAAATGGGTAGCAGCTGCAGGTCTGGTTTAGCTGTCCTGAAAAGACGAGGTGATAGTGAGATGATGACAGAAGTTGCATCCAGTACGTATATAGATGAAAGCTGGTCTCAGGAGCACAAGATAATGTGGTGCAGGTTGTGAGCCTCCCAGTTCCAGCAGGGGCAGGTCCCATAGGTCAGAACACCAATGGTGCCCTGGAGCTATGCCACTGGCAGACTGACCAGCCCATGTTCTTGTTTTAGCTTCAGAACCATGCATTGGTGCTCCCAGCTTCTGTTCAAGAGGCCAGTCAACCATGACTTAAACTTCTGGTTCTTGGGAAGGAAGAACCTAGACATAAGGAAAAGAGAGGAAACAAGGTCTTCCTCTAAAATTTGTGAGGCCCAGGGCAAGAGCGTAAATAAAGCCAACGGCCTGTACCTTGACCCTTTATCTTTCCACGCCTGCTTTCTCCTGCATTGAAAGGGTCTCACATGCATGTATGTGGTCAGCCAGCCTGCACGATCAAGATGCCCATGATCAACAATCCCATCCCCACCCCAGTCCCATCCTATGCCCTGCACACAGCTGCCCTCTGGTCACTCCTGAGGCCTAGAGGTGCACACACTAGCATCGTGTTTTGTTCTTTGCTCAGAAGAAGTGGTCTACATAAGTCCTATGAGTGGGTCCAGAACCATATGGGCAGGGAATTGTGGAGTCCTGGGTTCATGGAGGGTGATCTAGAAGGGGACATGGCTCTGGGTGGGCATGTCCTCTAGGCCCTGTGGACACCTCACCCTGTGGAAAGTAGAATGTCTGGAAGAAAGCCTACCTGCAGAACCTTCTAAAGTACAAATTATGAAGTACAAAGCTTCAGATCAGGGGTGTGGGTTGCTCTCATCTAAAAGGAGGACCAGAAGGACCGGAAGAACCCCGGCCATGGCAGGGTACATTCTGTTTGTCCTTTGATCCTTATTACAGTCAGAGAAGGTAGATATCATTTGTGCCATCTTTCAGGTGGGGAAACAGACTCATTCATGCAAATGAGGTCCAGTGTCATGCAGGGAGTAAGTGGCGGATATTCCAAAGCCTGTGTTCTTTCCAAGATCTGTGTTTTTCCATAAGACCATGCTGGAGAAGGCACTAGAAAATTCAAAGGACACTTTCTAGGTAGAGGTGATGTTATTTGTTATCAGAAGCCAGTAAGGCCATGCAGCACGCTAGATAGGCTTTTGTTCTTGTGCTTGCTTGTCAATGAGGGAAGGTCTTTTGCAGGGTCCCTCCACTGTTCTGCTCAGGGGACACCAGGAGCCTGTTGTGTGGTATTCCCAGCAGTTCAGGTTGACAGTCTGACAGTGAGTCATGGCACAGGCACATCTGTCCGGGACCACACAGCCTTCTGTCTAAACACTTCCACTGAGCACAGCTGTGTGAAAAGCACCCTTGCTTTCTCCTGTAAACAAGGCAAGGTGGTTGCCTTGGTGTCTTTCCATCCCTCTCAGTCTCTTAGGAGATTATCCACATCCCAGTCCAGAAGCAGAGAAGCCTCTGAGCAACACAGTGAGATAAATTAAGCCAGAATTTTCCTTTGCTACTTTCCTAGCTACTTAAGAAAAAGTTTTTATTCTCCTATGGTGCCTTGCTGTCCTTGTTTGGAAAAGAGATATGTAGGACTAGCCTCATATACTGGAAGTCTTTTAAATCACTACTTTTTAAATAATCAGAGCTGTTCAAGTTTGGAAGGATAGTATGGGCTGCCTAAAAGTTAGTGACTTCTTCCACAATGTGGGTTTTCAAGCAAATGATAGAAGACTTGGCAATGGTATGTACGAAGATTTAAGAACTAGATGATCTCTTAAGTCTCTTTTAACATTACGGTTAAATTATAAATATGCCTCATTATAAAAGAAGATGAATAGTGTTAGGTACTATAAAGAGGCACAGATTGAACCATTATAAAGGTATAGAGTAGAGAAGACATTATATCTGGCTGGGGGAATTGAAGAAGGACTCATGGAAGGGAGGCATTTGAATTTGTCCTAGAAACCTGGCTAAGATTTAGTGGGAGAGCAGCAGAAGCAAAGATGTAGGGTGAGGGAGAGCCATGCACAGAGGAACATGTTTTGTATAGTTAAATATGAGTTTATTCTTGTTAAAATGCCATGTAGTGAATGGAAGGTAGTACTGGTTTAGTAATTTCAGGTTAGATGAGGAAATGGGAAGATCTTGAAGTCTAGGGCAGTTTGACTTTATCCTGAAAACCATGGGAAGTTATCAGTTTGTTTGTTTGCTTTTTAAGCAGAAGAGTAAAGAAATAGTCATTAGTGCTGTTCACTAAATATTTCTAGGTCTAAGTATTCTGGGCACGTAAACGGATTTCACTGCCTGGCCTTCAGTGGGTGGGCCCATGAGAGCAGATGTGACCTGTGAGCTGTGAGCAGAAGTGGCATTGGTAACTGCCAGTAAATGTTGTCAATGTGAGACACCCCCGCCCCCCTCGAGAGAAAAGAACTCTCCTTTTTCTCTTCTCCAACATGGGCAATGTTTCAAATAGTGACTTGTCCATCAGCCTGGACCCCAGAAAGAGGACAGAAAATGACATGGAGCTGAATCTTTTGCTGCCAAACAATGGGCATGCTGTAGGGGGAGTGACAGTGGCTGTTTTAAGCCACTGAAATGCTGGCTTTGTTTGTTACTTCAGGATAGCCTAACCTATCCAGGCTGATATAGGTCACAAGGTTAGAGCTGTCCTTCGGGAATGTTAAGGCTGCTGTGCTGTGCAGTACATGACAGGTTGTGTTTAGGAGAGACTGGAGGCAGAGAGAACAGTGAGGAGGGAATGCAGTGGGGCAAGCAAGAGAGGATAGCACAAGAGGGAGAGCAGTGGTCTGGAAAATGGAGCAGAAGGTACAGAAGTGGTGACTTTCAAAAGTGATGTAGAAAAAGGAATCAGAGGAACTGGAAAACAATTAAATGTATCTGTAGAAAAAAGTGTGTGTGTGTGTATTTCAGTGTCCCATTTTCGTACAACAGAGAAAATTGCCTAAAAATGTACCCAGGCACTCATTCTGGGTTGCATGGACAACGAACTCATTGGAGACAGAGGCTCCTCCTCCTCCTAGCATCAGAAGCTGTACTCAAATTTCGTTTCTGATGGCACTTGGCCTCCTCTCCTAGATAAGAGAATCTGTTTTTGGACCTGACTTTCCATGAACCCCAAGGTTTTCAGGTCCTACACATTTTGTGGAATAGTTCTTATAAATATATAAACTTGCAGGCATATAAAGGCCAGATATTTTAACACCCATGCAATCTACTTGTTCCCCCACATAAGTATACTTTCAAGCTTGCCCTTTAAAAGGGGAATATGCACCCACAGTGAATCCAGCTGGGTGTTATGGCCCTAGCATGCTTCTGCATGGAAAAGAAATAGGTTGGAGGTTCATATGCCTTCTACTGCTGACCCTTGCTTGGTAGGCTTTCCTGATAAATCCTGTTCTGTAACTCCTACAGTGTCTCCAGTGCTTTTGCATTTTGCCCAGATCATCGCACACTGCAACCATGGATACAGAGTGCAGAGATGGGAGAACAGGCATGCGGAGGGCTTGTCAGAAGTCCCTCAACCTCTGATCAAACAGGAAGGCTAAGAACACCCAGGATCAGAGTGAAGCACAGGGCTGAGAGTGAAAACCTAACAACCCTTCAGAATGGGTAGAGCCTCCCCCAGTATTGTAAAAACTGAATTCAATGACTCACCAATTTTTGAGGAATGATCAAAAACGATTCATCTATACTCTACCTTTTTTTTTTTTATAACTATAGCCATAGCTCCTTGAGGAGTTCTTTAAGGATCACAAAGCACATGCAACTTTCCCATCAGATGGGTGTGGGGTTTTCTGAGTTCTTTATTTAGAACCCAAGGCATGTTCGCTGGACAACTCTGAAAATGATCTCTGGGGCCCAGCCCATACCTCTACAGCCTCTTGTCTCCGTAACATAATTGAA
>PVIY010058959.1:0-12236 GCA_004026745.1 Myrmecophaga tridactyla | reverse complement strand
GTTTATTCGACATTTCTATAGACTTTTTTTAATAGGGACATTTTCTCAGCCTTAGAACTGTTGGCAACTTATTAAATTCCCCTGTTTAAAAGCCATTCCATTTCTTGTATACTGCATTCTGGCAGCTAGCAAACTAGAAGAAAGAGTTACACCACTGGGAGTCGTGTCCCACATAGAAGAAGGACAGTGTGTCACCTGCTGAGTAGGCTTAGAGAGAAAGGCCACCTCTGAGCACCTCTGGGGCTAACCCTTAGGCCTAATTTTAAGTATGTTTAGTCTATCCTTTGCAGGAATATGTTTCATAAGGGTGAACTCCAAGGAAAAGGGTGTAGCCTATTGAACGGTTGTCTCCACTGCTTGAGAGAAATCAGGATTCTGCAAATGTGGAAGTTGGATATGTCCTCCTTTATCTCCAGTCCCCTAAGGGGACATTGAAAATATTTCCTTATTCACTGACCAAATTACTCTGGTTTATAGCAGGTCATCACACTAAACTAGTCAAAACAACAAGATCTTATATCCTATTCAAGATTCCATGTATTCATGGTGTTTGGTTAAACTGACCATATGTTAAATAAGGTAATGCACTACACAACATATAAGTTTTACACCAAATAAACATGTCTCCCTTTGGTCTCACACAAAAGTTGAAGTTTTAAAATATGGACTATGTAATCAATTACCCTGTATTCTGATCTACCCCAGTCCTATACAGATCAGCTTCATTCATATCTCTAATCAAAGTCTGATCCCTTTTTCAACTTTTTAAACAGTTCCTATTTGGGAACTCTTTCTCTACATTTCCTCTAGAACTTGTTTTTCTCTGTCCATTTTAAACATTTTCATCCACACATCATACAATCCAACCTAACTAAATAGACATATCTTCACCATCATGTCCTGTATGAAGAGATTTCATTTATTTCCACAAAGTGTCCATCCCTTCCCCCATGCTTCCCCCTGTGTTGACATTTAGTTTGGCATAATGCCTTTCTTACATTCAGTGGAAGCATGTTGCAATGATACTGTTGACTATCGACACTAGCTTGCATTGATTGTATTTTTTCCTGTATAACATCCATTTTCAATACCTTGCAATGTTTACACTGATTTGTTCTCCCTCCTGCTGAAAGGCTTTTTTATTTGTCTTTTTAATCCCATCATTGTTCACTCTAGGTGTTCCTAAATTATACCATCTCGGTCTTAATCCTCTAACTTTCCTTCTGCTTTCATACAAGCCCCCAGACATTCTCCCTCAATTTTACTCACATTGAGCTTTATTCAGTGTACTTATATTATTGTGCCACAATCAGAGAGTACTGTGCTATCTATTTCTGAATTTTTACAATCAGCCCTGTAGCACAATCTGTATTTCTTCAGTACCAAATGCTCAATCTCTACCCTATTTCTACCTCCTGATAAACTCTGTTCTTAACTTCAATTATCAAAGTTCACTCAGTAATGTCAGTGAGACCACACAGTATTTGTCTTTTTGTTTCTGTCTAGTTGAACTCTGCATAATGTCCTCAAATTTCATCCACCTTGTTACATGCTTAAAGACTTTATTCTGCCTTGTAGTTGCATAATATTCCATCATATGTATATACCACAGGTTGTTTAGCCACTCATCCATTGGTGGTCATTTGGGCTGTTTCCATCTCTTGGTAATTGTAAAAAATGCTGCTATAAATATCAGCGTGCAAATGTCTGATTGTGTCCATGCCTTCAGTTCCTCTGAATAAATCCAGGAATGGGATCACTGGATCTTATCGCAATTCTATATTTACCTTCCTAGGAACCAACAAATACCTTCCGGAGTGGTGGTACCATTTTATATTCCCACCAATGGTGGATAAGTGTGCCTCTTGATCCACATCCTCTCCTGCACTTCTCATTTTCTGTTTTTTTGTTTTGTTTGATAGGCCATTCTAGTCGGTGTAAGATGATAGCTCACTGTGGTTTTGATTGGCATTTCCCTAGATGTCAGAAAAGATGAGCTTCTTTTCATGAGCCATTTAGCCATTCATATTTCCAATTCTAAAAAGTGTCTGTTCATGTATTTTGCTCATTTGTTTTTGTTTTTGTTTCTGTTTTTGTTTTTTGGTTCAAAGTCCGGGAATCAAACCCAGGTCTCCCACATGGGAGAATACCAAATTCTTATCTGATATCATATTTGATATTTGATATATAATATGATATTTCTAAATATTGTTTCCCATTGCATAGAGTGACTTTTTAATTTCCTGCCAGTTCTTTGATGCACAAATGTGTCTTGAGGAGATGTCATTTATCTATTTGTTTTTTTTCAATGCTCATACTTTGGGTGTAAAGTCTATGAAACCAGATGGTATTGCAAGATTTTTAAAGATATTTCCTTACATTTTCTCCTAACAATTTTTTATGGCCTTATATCTAATGTTTAGATCTTTGATCCATTTCGAGTTAATTTTTGTATGAGTTGTGAAATATGAACCCTCTTTCATTCTTTTGCGTATGGATATCCAGTTCTGCAAATACCATTTATTGAAGTGGCTTCTCTCTCCTTGGTGGGTTGGCTTGACTGCCTTATAAAAGATAAATTGTGCATAGATCAAAGGGTCTATTTTTGAACACAGAATTAATTTCCATTGTTCAGTACATATTTATCTTCATGCCAGTGGCATGCTGTTTTGACCACTGTAGCTTCATAACATGGCTTAAGCTTAGGTAATGTGATACCGCCAACTTCATTTTTCTTTCCAAGATGTTTTTAGGTATTTGAGGTACCATGCCCTTCCAAATAAATTTGGCTATTGGTTTTTCTATTTCAGCAAAATGAATTGCTGGAATTTTTTTTCTTTTGTATGCTGTATGGCCGGGGTCAGATTTTATTATTTTACCATATGTGTATCCCATTATTACAGAAATATTTATTGAATTTTATTCTTGTCTTTTTGGGTTTTTTTGGGCTAGTTCATGGACTGGGAATCAAAGCCAAGACTCCTACATGGTAGGCAAGAAATCTACCACTGAACCCTTGTACCCACAGTTATTGGTATTTTAACTGGTATTGCATTGAAGCTATAAATCAATTTGGGTATAATTGACATCTAAACTATATTTAGTGTTATGAACGTGAACATGGTATGCCCTTCCACTTATTTAGGTCTTCCATGATTTCTTTTAGCACTTTCCTGTAGCTCTCTATGCATAGGTCTCTTGCATCCCTAGTAAAATTTATTCCTAAATATTTTATTCATTTGGTCTATTGTAAATGGAAATTTTGCCTTGATTTCCTCCTCAGATTGCTTGCCACTAATGTATAGAACCATCACTGACTTTTGGGTGTTGATCTCGTACCCTGCCACTTGGCTGTACTCATTTATTAGCTCTAGTAGATTTGCTGTAGATTTTTGACATAAGGTATCATGCCATCTGCAAACAGTGCATACTTCTTCCTTTCAAAATTGGATGCCTTTTATTTCTTTTTCTTGTCTAATTGCTCTGGCTAGAACTTCTAGCACAATGTTAAATAATAATGGTGACAGTGACATCCTTGTCATGTTCCTGATCTTAGAGGGAAAACTTTCAGTCTTTCCCTATTGAGGATGATGGTAGGTGTGGGTTATTATTATATTCCCTTTATCATGTTGAGAAATTTTCCTTCTATTCCTATCCACTGTAGTGCTTTCACCAAGAAAGGATGTTGAATTTCATAAAATGCCTTTTCAGCATGAATTGAGGTTATCATTTGGTTTCTCTGCTATGATTTGTTGATATGGTTTACTACATTATATGATTTTTGTATGTTGACCCTGCCTTGCATGATTGGAATAAACTCCCTTGGTCATGGCATATAATTTTTTAATATGCTGCTAGATTCAATATGCAAGTAATTTGTTGAGTATTTTGTATCTCTATTCATTAAAGATTTGTCTATATATTTTTTTCTTGTAGTATACATGTCTGGCTTTGATAATAGTGTGATGTTCTTTCATAGAATGAGTTAGGTAGCTTTTCCTCCTCTTCAATGTTTTTGAAGACTTTGAACAAGATGGTGCTAATTCTTTCTTGTCATTTTTTTAGAATTCAAATTTGTGGCTATCTGGTCCTGGACTTTTCTTTTTTGGGAGCTTCATGATGACTGTTTCAATCTCTTTATTTGTGATAGATTTTGCTCATTCTTCTTTTTTGATATAGGCATTTAAGGCAATAAATTTTCCTTTCAATGTTTCCTTTCTTGCATCTCATCAATTTTTATATGTTGTGTTTTCATTTTCATTCTGTCTTGAAATATTTACTGATTTTTCTTGTGACTTCTTCTTTGAATCTCTGAATGTTTAACAGTCTGTTGGTTTGCCTCCCCAAATTGCAAACCTTAAAGATCTCTGCCTGTTAATTATTTCCAACTTCATCCCATTATGATCTGAGAAAGCATTTCATACAATTTCAATCTTTGTAAATTCATTGAGACTTGCTTTGTGACCCATCATATGGTGTATCCTTAAGAATGGTTCATGAGCACTTGTGAAAAATGTGTATCCTGCTATTGTGGGGCATGATATTTTGTTAATGTCTGTCCAGTCTAGTTCACTAATCATATTATTCAAAATATCTTTCCTTATTGGTCCTCTGTCTAGATGTTCTATTTGTTGATAAGGGCTGGGAATTGAAGTTTCCAACTATTATTTAGAGGTGTCTACTTCTCTCTTCAGTGTTTGCCCCAGGTATTTTGGAGCACTCTGGCTTGGTACATAACTATTTATGATTGTTATGTCTTCTTGTCGATTTTTTCCTTTTATTAATACATAGTACCCTGCTCTGTCTCTTTTAATTATTTTGCATTTCAAGTCTAATTTTTTATTTATTAGTATAACTGATTGTTGTTTGAATGAAATATCTTCTCTCAACCTTTCACTTTCAACCTATTTTTATCCTTGAGTCTAAAGTGAGTCTCCTGTATACAGATTATAGTTGGATCTGGTTTTTAATCCATTTTTCCAATCTATGTCTTTTAACTGGGGAGTTTAACCCATTGTCATTTAATGTTATTACTATAAAGACCATATTTTCTTCTACCATTTTGCCTTTTGAATTTTATATGTCATATCTTATTTTTCTCTCTTTTTTACCTCGACTGATAGTCTTCCTTTCTACACTCTTCTCCTGACCCCTCTCTCCTGTCCTTTTCTGTCTGCCTACAGTGATCTCTTTAGTATTTCTTACAGAGATGGTCTTTTAATCACAAATTCTCTCAGTGATTGTCTGAAAATATTTTAACTTCCTACTAAAATTTAAAGGACAATTTTACTGGGTATAGGATTCCTGGCTGTCAGTTTTTCTCTTTTAGAATCTTAAACAGGTCACACCACTGCCTTATCGACTTCATAGTTTCTGCTGGGAAATCCACACACAGTATTATTTAGCTGTCTTTGTATGTGATAGATTGCTTTCCTCTTACTGCTTTCCAAAATCTTTTTGTCTTTGACACTTGACAATCTGATTAACCAGTGTATTGAACTGTGTCAGTTTGGATCTGTTCTGCTTGGGGTATGCTGCGCTTTTTGGATCTGTAATTTATATCTTTCATAAGATATGTGAAATTTTCAGTGATTATTTCTTCCATGAATCTTTCTCCTCTTTTTCCCTTCTCTTCTCTTTCTGGCTCACCCACACACTTATATTTGCATCCTTCATGTTGTCATTTAATTCCCTGAGAACCTGCTCATGTTTTTCCATTCTTTCCTTATATTTTCTTTTGTATGTCAGATTTCAGATGTCAATTCCTCTAGCTCAGTAGTTCTTTCTTTTGCCTCTTCAAATGATTTTTTAAGTTTCTACTGTTTTTTCATGTCTTCTATTGTGAATTTCATTCCCATCAGTTCTGTGACTTGTTTTTTTCAAACTTTCCAGTGCTTCTTTTTGTTTGCCCAATGTCTTCTTTATACCCTCTCTCAACTTGTTGATTTGATTTTTGATGAGATTTTCTATGTCTGTTTGCACATTCTGAATTAGTTGTTTCAACTCCTAATCTCATTTGAAGTATTAGTTTGTTCCGTTGTCTAGGCCATATCTTCTATTTTCCTGGTAGGATTTGCTATTTTTTGGAGGCATCTAAGCATTTGACTTCCCTAAATCATTTATTCTGGAGGTTGTTTCACTCTTATAACTAGGATTTTCTTGCTAGATGCCTTTGTTTCCATATGTTTGACATTCAGTTCAACTTATTCTAGACCTCTACCATGGGTTTCATATAACAGATAAGAATTTCCAGTTCTTCTTTTTCTTTTTCTCACCTTCTCTATATGGAGTCTTATTTTTATTTTGTGAAGGGTCTCTTCAGATATTATAGACTCCAATCAGATTTTCCCAGATGAGACCTAGGGTTCTGGTTACAATTATGAAATGCGTTAGAATTAAGACACAGCCCCTTAGTAAAGCAATTGCATGCTGCATATAATGATCTACTACAAGTGGAAGATTTAACACAGAAATGTCTCATCAACTTGAGGACTGCCCCCCTTATACAGGAGTACATTGCTAAATTGACCAATAAAGGTGGTTCAAAATTTAGTGCTGTAACAAAGTGGAAAGCTTACTTTTTGCAGTGCAGCTGTTTTCCATACTCTTAATGCCAAGGTGTACATGATTTTAGGGTTAGTGTCACATTTAGATGGTTTAATAGCTAAAATTGCCACACCTGAAAAAGCTGCTGAGGTACACGTTATAGAGGACCTAAGGACAATTCCCAAGTCCACTTAGCATACTGATATAGAACTGCTAGTGGAAAGCCTTCCCCATGGACAGCCAGGGGATACAACCCAGTACTGACACTGTATGGTGGGATACTGGTACTGTGCAAAGCAATCAATGGGCTGATTTAAGAGTTGTATAGATGGTAATAGTGCATGAACCAGGAGAAGTTCTAACTATCCATACCAATAGCTAGGCTGTTTACAAAGAATTCATGGCCTGCTTGGTAACCTGGAAATAAGAACAGTGGACAGCCATGGCTCACCCACTGTTTGGATGAGAGCCATCGCAGGACCCCAGGGATGCTTTCCAGAGAGGAAAGGTAACTGTTTATCATGTCCCTGCCCACATGCCTAACACACTACCTGAGAACACTGAGGCAGATACCTTTGCTGAAATCTGGGGTCACAGCACTGCAAACTAAGAAGTGGTGAGTGACTTCTTGAGAGAGTGGACGCTGAGAATAGCAAACCTTTTGGTTTTAGTCCAACAGTTCTGGATACCCATCATGCACAAACATATTAAAAACATCAGGCAGAAGTGACTATTATGCTCCCTGTGATGACCACACCAATTATCTCACCAAATGGGAAGCATCAGCTGTTCACAGTTCAAGTGACCTGGTGGTAAATGGACTACATCAGCCTTATTCTGCTCTTGGAAGGGGCAAGGTATGCATTCCCCATGGCAGACACTGCCAAAGGGCTTCTATTAGTGTTTCTGGTGGGGAAAGCTAATCACCAAGCAACCATATACTACCTAGAAAAGATAAAGCACCCTCTACAGGATACTTACACAAACAGGGATTGAGAAACTCCTTTTATGGGACAAATGAGTATGGGCTCTGGACTATGATGTAATGTGGTCTTTTCAACTACCTACAACACCATAGACACAGGTCTTATAGAAAGAATGAATGGCCTTTTAAAGGAAAAGTTGAAAGATGATAAGAAATCCCTATAACAATGGACTAAAAGCCTATATCAGGCCCTAACTCACCTAAAATCGGCACCAGCAACTGTAGCCTCACCACCTATTAAAATGCTAATGGAAGGGCCCATGCAAGCATTAAGGATAGAAATTAAAGGTCAGCCACTTTATGGCTTAAAAGGAGTAATAATAATAGTTTATTCTTGCTTATGCTGCAGGCCATAAAAATGGGGGAAAGAAAAGGAGGTCCTTTGGTCTTGGTGTTGGTCTATACAGCCACTTTCGTTAGTAATCTTAAACCCATGGGGAATAAGTGTTCCCCACAACAATATAATATGGCCATAATTTATACAAAAAGATTATTGTTAAATTTTCTTCACCAATATGGGTCCTCCTATTCCCTGGGAAACCTTATGTATAACTATATGGACCCTTCTTATGCCTAGACTAATGATTGATGTCACAATACAGGATTGCCAAGAATTACAGGAGGACTATATATATATCTGCAAGGTACCTTACTATCCATCCTCCACAATATCCTTCTGCCTGGTACCTTAGTAGCTATCAAGAGAACTCTTGCATGTGTCAAATAAAGCATATTTTCCTCTTCTTCTTCCTAATGAACGTCTTTCTTTTCACCCATAGTGCCCTAGCAAACAACTTTTACAGTGAGCTTTAACAGTAACTAATCCCCACAATCAAACCCAATGTCTGCACAGATTTGACATGCTTGGGTGTGACTGGCCATCTCTGGACCATACCTCCTGCCAAGTGGACTATGTAGAATGCCAGATTTATATGGCAGAACTTGACAGACTGACAAACCTGGAGTGAGGTTTTTCTCTTTTAACACCGTAATACAATTAACATCTTATATTGAGACTTGAGCTTACATTTTTTCTCTTGTGAGGGAACAAATATATAAGCCATGGACTATATTAGGATATGCTCTACATGATGGAGTAAGGTGGCTGAGAGCAGAAGGAGTAACCTTAGCCAATATTGCCCCTTGAATGCATGGAATGTCTTAATGAGAACCAAGTTATGGGGTGCTTACCCTTAGAAGTGAGAAATTTTACCCTTAAGCTAGAAAATAATAGTTTTATCCACTGGTACTGAGCCTCCAAAATACACGGAACATATTCCCTCCCCCATGGGGTGGCTATGGACCTTTGCACAATATGGATGAATCTATTTACCTTACAACTGGACAGAATACTGCACAAGGGGGCAGCTGTGTGGTTCTGCCATATTATAAGATTGTTTTCCACACAATTCTATCAATTAAGATATGATTAAATCTGTATCCCAAGGGAAGCATGCTCTTGTGATTTTATCCTTTCACTGTTGCTGCCCCAGAGAGAACTGCCATGGTTACAGAAAAGCATATAACAATTTTAGGTAATCATACAGTTTATGTGCTTAATGAATCTAAGTTGGTAAGGTTATCAATGGCTGATGCGACCACTCAATTATGGAAAGCAATCTTACCAAATAGAATGGCTTTAGACATTTTAACTGTGGCACAAGGCAGAACACTACAGAACATGCACTGTTGTGGATATATTTGTTATCATTCACATAATATTTTACAAGCTTTAAATCATATGCAAGAGCATCAACACAGTGTTAATCAATTATCCACCAAGTCCCTTTCTACTTGGTATAATTCTCTTATTCCAGGCTTGGTGCCATTTCTTAGCAGGATTATCTGCCCTATTGATGGATTATTACTATTCTCTTGTCTTTTATATTGTTGTTGTGATATATGGTTGCAATTCCTGTCCCTATAGTCAATACAATCTGTTGTATGGGGTTGGATTATGGTGGCCTAGGGCCCGGGCTCCCTCATAAACAGGAATAAGACCCAGGCATGTAACAGCTGCTTTGACCAGAACAAAGGTTAAGAAATTAAACAACCTCCCCGGAAGGGAAACAATGTAATCATGGATATAAAACAACATTGATTGAATCATGGTTTTAAACAATAATCTTGGAAAACATCAGACCTTAAGCCCCTTTAATCACTATACTATAGGCTTGATGTCCTCATATTATATACTGTTCTAAAATTATATGCATATTCTCCCCTGCACTTCTAAGCAGGAGGAGCACTATCCCTGCAGACTGGCATCTACTGTGAAAATTTCTCCTTTTCATAAGTCCAATATATCTGTGTTTACTTCTGTGCCTGGCTTGTTTTGCCTTGTGGCAGTACTGCCCATACTTTTCATTAACTTCGTCTAGGCCTGAAAACAAATCTTTGGAGTAGTGCCTATTCAAGACCTTTTCCTAATTTTAAATTGTGTTGCTTATTCTTTTCTTTTCTTCTTCTTCTTCTTCTTCTTCTTCTTCTTCTTCTTCTTCTTCTTCTTCTTCTTCTTCTTCTTCTTTTTTTGACTTGCTGAAATTAAATATTTAGTTTATATTTTTTCTATGCCTGGAGTCAGCCAGAGATGAAAACTTAGGGTCTTGTCAGATCTTTTCTAAGGATGTGTCTAGTCCTGGGTATGAGTATGGCTTTCAAAATTATCCAGGATACAAGGGCAAATTTTAACACCCTTACTTTACAAAGACAATCTCTCCAACTTTCCCCGAAGGTTGTTGGTGCTCCATTTTTTGTGTTTTGTTTTTTGGTACTCTATTGTTTGACACTATTGTAATATTTTGTTGTTTGTATTATAATGTTTTTGGACTGCCAGTCTGTTTTTGGCCTTGAGTTCTGAATTAGCTAAAAAAAAAATAATAACTGTACCTTGCATTGTTCAGGACACCTGCTGTAGTCTTCAAACAAATCTAATTCTTTGTGAATAAAGTCTACTTCACTCCCTCTGGAACAGCATCCCACAGTGCGACATGGGTGGTCCTCTTCAAGACTGCTGTTGTGCCAAGGAAGGAGGTGGACAAACGCTAGTACTATGTCACAATGCTTCCAGATATTGCAATTTTCTTGATTCTGCATTTGCTTGCTGGCTGGAAACATTTAGTGATTTTCCAGAGTTCTCATAAAGTTGATTATCGCTGTTTTGTCTTGATATTTTTAAGTTCCTGTGGAAGCATTACACTTTGGAGCTAAATTCTCATACTTTTTTGTTGACATCACTATACATACATATTTGAATATTTGTTTCTCTCCCATGCATCACTATCTCTATATTTAAAAAAAATACATTTTTCTCCCTGATTCTTAATTGCATAGTTGGTATTGAAATTCCAGTTCAATGACCTTTTCTTGTCTCTTACATTAAAATGCCTCCCAGTGATTCTTTCATTTTAGCTGTTAAATTTTTTAATGTCTCTAAATTTCATTTGTCTTTGGAAAATATTTTCAATTCCTCTCTTGATTATTTTCATACTTTCTCTTAAATCTTAAACTCCATTTGAATATTTATTAAAGTCCTTTAAAGCCTTGGATGCTAATTCCATTAATTTTTTCATTTATTGGTTTGTTTCTTTTAGTGAATTTTGTCCAGGTTATGGATCACACTTTCCTGTTTTTTGCAAGATTTGTAATTTTCAATGGGATGACAGAGATTATTGTATTATATTGTTGAGTGTCTGGAATCAGTTATCTTCATTTGAATACTTGAGTTATATTTGGCAGACAGACCAGCTACTTGATGCTCAACTTGATCTCTTTTGGATTGTTTTTAAAGGTTTAGCATTTAAAGTGCTGTTGGGTAGACTTTAGGTTAGATCCAATTTAGCCTCATTACTAAGGCATGAATTATGAGATTTTCACTGCATGTCTCCATTCTAAAATGGCTTTCTGTGATGGCTATTCAGAAGGTGAATATTTTAAATCTGTGGTATATCCTGAAATATTTACTTGACATGTCCTCATCCTTTTTCCCATACATTATAGAGTTTCAAACTCTGTCCATCCAACTCAGTATTTAGCTCCAGACTCAAAAGGATTCATAAACATATTTTTGGAGCCCTTTTTTTCTTCAAATTTTTCTTCTCTGGAATTTTGTCACAGAAATTACAATACCCTCATCCAAATTGAGCTACAATCCCTACTTTCTCAACTTGGTGAAAGCACTATGCTATGTTTTCTGTACCATATTCAAGATTTACCTAGAGACAGAAAGCTGTAACGATCATAGGTCTCACCAGATTTATTTTATATGTGATAAGAACCTCAATCCTGTTCTTTCTGGAAATATTAATAATTTGTATTATCTAGCATAGAAAATATCTATATTGCTGTTTCTTTAGTACCGCAGTACTGAATTTTAGTAAATCCCAAATTTACATGTGGAAAGAAAATTACCACTAGAAGAAAATACAGGATTCTCAATATTGTGCCTCAGAAGAATAATTTAGGGGTATGCCCTTCATGTAATTATAATTTAATGTAATTTTTGTGGTGGTGAACATCAGGCATATATCATTTGTTTTATTTTTTATTTATTACACATATTTTTATAGTTTAGAAATATAACAACATAAAAGCACAGAATTCTCTGTTTTTGTATTGCTTTTCTTTCCTGATTGATTTTATGAATTGAGTATGGCTCTGAATAAGTTGTGAATAAAATAAATAAATAGCTGGCCTCTGGAAAGGG
>PVIY010058958.1:0-12262 GCA_004026745.1 Myrmecophaga tridactyla | reverse complement strand
ATATCAACAGAAGAGTAGAACATATGGAATAAAAATAAATAATAGGGGGAACAAATGTTAAAATAAATTTAGTTTGAAATGCTAGTGATAAATGAAAGCAAGGGGTAAGGGGTATGGTATGTATAATCTTTTTTTCTCTATTATCATTTTATTTCTTTTTCTGATGTCTTTTTATTTCTTTTTCTAAATCGATGCAAATATTCTAAGAAATGATGAATATGTAACTATGTGATAATATTAAGAATTACTGATTGTATATGTAGAATGGAATGATATCTTAATGTTCTTTTGTTAAGTTTTTTAATTAATAAAAAAGTTTATAAAAAAATTTATATGGAATGTAAGGGATCCTGAATAGAACTTCTCATTCGTCTTGTTCCATCCCTTATAACTGTGTTCCTTCCTGTAGCCACACAATATTTGATCACATGTATACACAAAAGTTTGCCATTCTGCTTCTCATTCAGTGTATACTTCAGCCACCTCCATTCACTGGGCATCAGGTATAATGTACAAAGTCAAAAATAAGTGTGTCACATTATCTTCAATTAGTTATTCAAACATCAACACACTCCATTTTAGACAATATTCATTGCCCCCAAGAGAAAAATAACCAATAAGACACCATCACAAAGTAGAAAATCCAACCCTCCCCTTAACAATTGTCCTTCCCTTACCCCCAATTATTTACCACTGGTATTGTTGTGGTATTGTTAATGACTTCCTGTTAAACATAGAGCCTAGAGTGCAATATTAGTTTCCCCTTACCCCACAATTATTTACTTTTTGTACAAGATTCATACTTTTGAAGTAGCTCATGAAAGAACTTATGTACGTTTGTAGTGCAAATTGGTGGGATATGTGGTCCTATACAATCCCTTTCAAACATGTTCACCTTCAATATGGCAATATTACTTTTAGACCATCTACTGAACTGCCTTCACCTCTGTTCATTTCCTTACATATAAGATCAACTTCATTAATCAACTTTACATCCTTCTCTAGACTGTGTATTTCTAGGTCCCTTATATTCTACCTTTCATGCTTCTGAGTTTACCTTTACCAAGGTCATAACAGCAAAATCATATAGTATCTATTTTTTTGTGTATGGCTCATTTCACTCAGCATATGTCCTCAAGGTGCATCCATGTTGTTGTATACTTCAGGACACCATTTAGTCTCACTGCTGCATAATATTTCATCATATGTATATACCACATATCCACATATTGTTTATCCACTCTTCTATTTATGGGCACTTGGATTGCTGCCACATTTTGACAATTGTGAATAACACTGCTATGAATATCAGTTTGCAAATGTCCATTTGTGTCACTGCATTCAAGTCTTCTGTGTATATTCTGAGAAGTGGTATTGCCAGGTCATAAGGCAACTCTAGATGTTTTCTAAGGAATCATCAAACTGTCTCCTATAGCAGCTGAACCATTATGCGTTTCTACCAAAAGTGCCTAAGTGTCCCAAGTTCTCCACACCCTCTCCAACGTTTGCAGTTTCCTGTTTGTTTAATAGCAACTATTCTTATAAGTGTGAGGTGATATCTCATTTTACTCTTCTTCTACATTTCCCTTATAGCTAATAAAAACGAGAATCTCCTCATGTACTTTTTAGCCATCTGAATTTGCTCTTTATAAAACATCTATTCATATCTTTAGCCCATTTTATAATTGGGTTGTTTGCTGCTTTGCTTTCGATTTGTATGATTTCTTTAGGTACGTAGGGTATCAAATCTTTATCCAATATGTGATTTCCAAATATTTTCTCCCATTCAGTTGGCTGCCTCTTCATCTTCTTGACAAAGTCTCGTGAGATTCAACAACATTTGATTTTGAGGAGTTCCAGTTCATCTATTTTTCTTTCATTGCCTGTGCATTGGGTGTAAAGTTTAGGAAGCCACCTCCTATTACAAGATCTTGAAGATGACTCCCTATATTTTCTTCTAGTATTTTTATGGTACTGATATTTAGGTCTTTGATCCACTTTGAGCTAATTTCTAAAAAACATTTTTATTAACAAATCTTCACATGCATTCATTCCATATATGGTATACAATAGATGGCTCACAATAACATCACTTAGTCGTGTATTCATCCCAATGATCATTTTTAGAACATTTGCATCATTTCAGAGAAAGAAATTAAACAGAAAATCAAAAAAGCTCAAATATCCCATACCCCGTACCCCTCCCTCTCATTGACCACAAGTATTTAAAACTATATAATTTATTTTACCTCTTATCTCCCCTATTATTTATTTATATTTTATCCACATCTTTTACTCATCTCTCTATACCCTGGATAAAAGGAACATTGGACACAAAGTTTTCAGTCACACAATCACACTGTAAAAATTATGTCATTATACATTTGCCTTCATGAATCAAGGCTACTGGAACACAGCTCAACAGTTTCAGGCACTTCCCCCCAGCCACTCCAATATAAGATAAACTAAAAAGGGATATCTATATAATGCATAAGAATAACCTTCAGGATAATTGCTTGATTCTATTTGAAAACACTCAGTCACCGAAACTTTATTTTGTCTCATTTTTCTTTTCCCCCTTTTAGTCAAGAAAGATTTCTTAATCCACTGATGTTGGATCCTGGCATATCATGGGAGTTCTGTCCCATGTTGCCAGGAGAAAGTACCCTTGGGATACATGTCCTGTACTGGGGAGAGTGCAGTGAGTTCACTTGCCATGTCAGTTTAGAGAGAGAGAGGCCACATCTGAGCAACAAAAGAGGTTCTCTGAAGGTGAATCTTGGAAAAAATTATAAGTAGGCTTAGCCTATACATTGCAGAATAATTTTTATAGTGGCAAACTTCAAGATTGAGGGCTCAGTCTATTGATTTTATTGTCCCCAATGCTTGTGAGAATATCAGAAATTATCCAAATGGAGAATTTGACTATTTCCTCTTTTCTCCCCAGTCCCCCAAGGGGACATTGTAAATATTTCTTTATTCATCGCCCAAATTACTCTGGGATATATTGGGGCATCACACTAACCTGGACAAACCAACAAGACCTCATGCCCTACTCAAGATTCCATGTACTTATGGTGTTCAACTAAACTGACCATACAAGTTAAATTAGTAAGGCACTACCCTAAACATAAGTTTTCACCAAATAAACATCTCTCCATTTGGACTTGCACAGAAGGTGAAGTTTTAAAATATGGACTATGTCATCCCTTACCCTGTATTCTAATCAAACTTAGTCCTATACAGATCAGCTTCATTCACATCTCTACCCAAATTCTGATCACTTTTTCAATTTCTTAACAGTTCCTTTATGGGGTATTGCTGACTTTCATAAATTCACAGCCCTAAACGCTGAGTCTCAGGTGTCACATAAATACCAAAGTTTCTGGGAACAACCAGTTCATATACAAACAGTTCAGTATCTCCAAATTTAGAAGTAATACTAATAACTCCTGAATATATGTGACGCTTACAAGACCTTACAATCTAGGACCCTTTACAATAGGCCCCAATCTGATAACCCATGCTCTCGGCTTCAGTTCACTGAATTATTATATTATAGTAGTCCATGTGAGTGAGGCATGATAATATTTGTCTTTTTGCTTCTGATATTTCATTCATCATATAGCCCTTAAAGTTCAATCACCTACTTCTATGGTGTGCTAGTTTACTAGTGGCTGCAATGCAATAAACCAGAAATGGAAGGGCTTTTAAAAGGGGAATTTAATAAGTTGCTAGTTTACAGTTCTAAGGCTGGGGAAATGTCCCAATTAAAGCAAATCTATAAAAATGCCCAAATTAAGACACCAACAAGAGGCTACCTTCATTCAAAAAAGTCTGATGAAGTTCAGGGTTTCTCGCTCAGCTGAAAGGGCACCTAGCAGTCTCTCAGCTTTCTCTCTCAGCTTCTTGTTTCATGGAGCTCCCCTGGGTACATTTTTCTCCTTCATCTCCAAAGGTCTCTGGGGATGTGGGTTCTTGGCCTCGTGGCTCTGCTCAACTCTGCTGTGGCTTTCTCCTGGCTCTAAAATGACACTCTTTCCAAAATGTTTCCTCTTTTAAAGGATTCCAGTAAGCAACCCCACTTTCAATGGGTGGAGACACACCTCCATGGAAATCATCTAATGAAAAGTTACCACCACAACTGGGTGGGTCACATCTCAATGAGAACAATTAGAAAGCTCCCAGCCAGCAATGCTGAATGAGGATTAAAGGACATGGCTTTTCTGGAGTCTACCATAGATTCACATGAGCACATTCCATCCTTTGGACCCCCAAAAGATATGCTTTTCCCAAATGTAAAATACATTCATTCCATAACATATCAGAAAAGCTTAAAGCATTTCAGTAGCAATACAAATACAATAAAAAGTCAGAAATAGTACAAAATCTCATCAAAGTCAGCTACAGGCATGGTCTGCCCTAAGTCAAAATCTTCCTCTGGCTCTGGATCTGTAAAACTCAGAACAAAATATTTGTTGCCAACATACAAAAGAGGAAGAGTCATAGGATACATATACCCATTTCCATAGGTAGGAAGGAACACAGGGGTCATTGGACCGAAGCAGTTTCAAAACCCTGCAGGGCAAAGTCCATTATATTTCAAATTTTGAGAGTCATTTATCTTTAGGGCTCTAGAAAGCAGCAGTCCCACCCTTTCCCAAGTTCTAGAAGTAGCCTGCATCTCTTTGAATGCAACTTTGGGGGACATTGGGGACACCAGCTTTTTTCAGCTCCACCATCTCCAAGCATTGTGGTCACACCTGGGCTCTCTGCCATCTCTGGAGCATGCACTCAATCTCTCTATGTGGCAGCAGCCAGGTTCTCCCCAATCCCCAAAGAGTGTGTTTACCCTCTCCAAGGCATGAGGTCACATGACTCTTTCACTGCAATGAGGTGGAAGGCCCATCCTCTGCCTTTGGGGAAAACTCACCCTCTCCATGTTCTTGGGTGGATCTGCTCTCCTAGGCCAAGGCGTCTTGACTTCAGATCTAAGCTTCCATGGCTCCACCTCTCAAGTTATTTTACCTCCACTGTGTCTCTTCTCTGTCCCTCTCAGTCCTGACTGGCAGTCATTTTCTTTACACAGATCCCACAATACTCTAGTTGGCTTTCTATGGATTAACCTCAGATCATGCTGATCAGACATAAGTAGTTTCCACAAATCCTTTCTGGATAACTCCATGTCCAATTCTGGTTTTCTCTGAAATGGCTGACTGCTGCCACATATGGCCAAATCCTCATGTGAGGCACCATTCTCTGGAGTCTGCCTTCCTGGAAGCCCAGAATTTTCCAGAACATCAATTTCTGGTTTCTTTGTACCCAAGAGTCCAGTTCTCAGCTTATCTCTTTCCTGCTGCATTTCACTATAAGCTGTGAGGAGAAACCAGGCTGTACTTTCCACATTTAATTTGGAAATCTCTTCTGCTAAACACAAGTTCATGGCTTGTAAGATCTGCCTCCCAGCCAAAGCCACTAGTCATGTTTGCCAGATTATTTGCCATTTTAAAACAAGGATCTCCTTCCTTCCAGTTTGCAATAACACATGCTTCATTTATGTCTAGTGCTTGGTCAGAGGCATCCCAAGAATCCACATTTCTACCAACAGTCTCTTCAAAACATTTTAGGCCTTCTCTATCAAGATCCTCACAGCTCCTCCAGAATCTTCCACTTGTCCATTTAAAAAGCCATTCCAACATGTTTGGTATTTGTAAACCACAGCAGCACCCCACTCCTCTGGTACCAAAATCTGTTCTAGTTTTCTAGCTACCAGAATGCAATATACCAGAAATGAAAAGGCTTTTAAAATGGGAATTTAATAAGTTGCTAGT
Organism: Myrmecophaga tridactyla; assembly: GCA_004026745.1. NCBI lineage: Eukaryota > Metazoa > Chordata > Mammalia > Pilosa > Myrmecophagidae > Myrmecophaga > Myrmecophaga tridactyla. The sequence goes on along the minus strand of PVIY010058958.1, from coordinate 6,431 downwards.
TTACAGTTCTAAGCCTGAGGAAATGTCCCAATTAAACCAAATCTATAAAAATGTCCAAATTAAGGCAACAACAAGAGATTACCTTCATTCCAGAAAGGCTGATGAAGTTCAGATTTTCTCTCTCAGTTGGAAGGCCATGTGGCAGGGTCTCACCTTTCTCTCCTAGCTTCTTGTTTCATGGAGGTCCCCTGGGGGCATTTTCTTCCTTCATCTCCAAATGCCACTAGTGATGTGGGCTTTTGGCCTTATGGCTCTGTTTGGCTCTGCCGTGGCTTTCTTGTGGCTCTAAAAAGGGCCTCTCTACAAAATATTTCCTCTTTTAAAGGATTCCAGTAAGCAACCCCACCTTCAATGGGTAGAGACACACCTCCATGGAAATCATCTAATGAAAAGTTATCAGCCACAATTGGGTGGGTCACATCTCCATGGGAACAATCAAAAAGCTCCCAGCTGGGTAGGCAATGGTGGCTCAGCAGGCAGAGTTCTTGTCGGCCATGCTGGAGACCCAGGTTCGATTCCTGGTGCCTGCCCATGCAAAAAATAACTTATAAAAGCTCCCAGCCAGCAATATTGAATGAGGATTAAAGGACATGACTTTTCTGGTGTCCACCACAGATTCAAACTGGCACACATGTTGTTCCTTCTTGTGGCGCTCCATAGTCCATTGCATGTACACACCATAGCTCTCCCTTCTATTCCTCAATTGTTGTACCCTTAGGCCACCACCATCCATTGTGGATCATGAACACTGCCATCACAACACCAGTGTGCAAATGTCCATTCATGTCTCCACACTCATCCTTCAGGTGTATCCTGAGCAAGGGGTTGTAGGATCATATGGCTACCCTCCCTTAGCCTCTGGTGGAAATATCACACTGCCCTCCAAGGGGCTCTCAGTTTCCCTACTGACTGTGAATAAGCACATCTCTTTCTCTATATTTTCTCCAGCACTTGTTTCTCTTTGTTCATTCTCAAAGTTTTATTTGCACATCATACAATCCAACCTAAGTGTATAAATATGCCTTTCCCACCAAAATCTATATGTAGACATTTCCTTTTCTTCCAAAAAGAATCCATACCTTGCCCCCATGCCCCCCTGCCTGTTGGCATTTAGTTTTGGCATAATGCCTTTGTTACATTCATTTGAAGCAATTATAATGTGACTGTTTACAATAGACCCTAGTGTGCATTGATTGTACTTTTTCTTGTATCACATCCATTTTCAGCACCTTGAAGTGTTGACATTTATTTGTTCTCCCTCATGCAAAAATGTTTTTTTATTTGTACATTTAATCTCTATCACTGTCCATTCTAAGGCATTCTTTCCAGTTTCATATGTGTCTCTAGTCATTCTCCTCCATCATATATATATTCATCTTCATTCAGAACTTATGTTATTGTGCTAAAATCAGATAGTACTGTGCTACCCATTTCTGAATTTCTAAATCAGCCCCCTTGCACAATCTGTATTCCTTCAGGACCAAATGCCAAATCTCTAACCTAGTTTTGTTTTCCTGATAACCTGTGTTCTTAACTTCAACTCTCAAAGTTCACTTATTAGCGTTAGCTAATATTAGTTAGAGCATACAGTATTTGCCCTTTTGTTTCTGGCTAATTTCACTCAGCATTATGTCCTCAAGTTTCATCCACATTGTTACATGCTTCATGATTTTATTCTGTCTTACAGTACAGGTGCATAATATTCCATCATATATATATATATATATATATATATATATATATACCACAGCTTGTTTATCCACTCACCCATTGATAGATATTTGGGCTGTTTCCATCTCTTGGTAAATGTAAATAAAGCTGCTGTAAACATCGGTGTGCAAATGTCTATTTGTGCCCTTGTGTTCAGTTCTTCTGAATGTACATGTAGTAATGGGATTGCTGGATCATATGACAATTCTATACTCAGCTTCCTGAGAAACCTCCAAACTGCCTTCCAGAGCAGTTGTACCATTTCACATTTCCACCAACAGTGGATGTTTGCCCCTTTCTCCACATCCTCTCCAGCACAGGCCATTTATTTTTTATAATTGTCATTCTAGTGGGTGTGAGATGATATCTCATTGTGGTTTGATTTGCATTTCCCTAATAGCCACTGAAGTTGAGCACCTTTTCATGTGCCTTTTACCCATTTGTATTCCCTCCTCTGAAAAATGTCTGTTCATGTCTTTCATCCATTTTCTAATTGGGTTGTTTGTTTTTTTGCTGATGAGTTGAAAAATCTTTTTATTCATCTGGATACTGAACCTTATCTGATATATAGTTACCAAATATTTTCTCCAATTGCATAGGCTGCCTTTTTTTACTCTCCAGACAAAGTTTGTTGGTGCATTAAAGTGTTTAATTTTGAGGAAATTCCATTTATCTATTTCTTTTTTCAGTGCTCATTCTTTGGGTGTAAGGTCTAGGAAACTGCCTCCTATAACAAGATTTATAAGTTATTTTCCTATATTTTCTCTTAAAAAGCTTCATAGTTTTAGCTCTAATGTCTAGGTCTTCAACACATATTTTAGCTAATTTTTGTTTGAGGTGTGAGGTATGTATCCTCTTTCCTTCTTTTCATATGGATATCTGGTCTCCAAACAACATTTATTGAAGAAGTTGCTCTGTCCAAGGTGGGTAGGCTTGACTGCCTAATCAAAGATCAATTGTCCACAAATGAGAGGGTCTAATTCTGAACACCAAATCAATTCTCTCAGTCAGTATATCTATCTTTATGCCAGTACCATGCTGTTTTGACCACTGGAATTTCATTATATGCTTTAAAGTGATGTAGTGTGAGACCTCACACTTCATTTTTCTTTATCAAGATATTTTTAACTATTCAGGGCACTCTGCCCTTCCAAATAAATTTGGTTATTTGTTTTCCTAATTCTGCAAAGTAAGTTGTTGGGATTTTAATTGATATTGCATCAAATCTATAGTTCAATTTGTGCAGAATTGATATCTTAACTATATTTAGCCTTTCAATACATGAACATGGTATGCCTTTCCATTTATTTAGGTCTTCCATGAATTCTTTTAGCAATTTTGTGCAATTTTATGTGTATAGATCTTTTGTTTCCTTAGTTAAATTTATTCCTAAATATTTTATTATTTTTGTTGCTGTTGTGAACTGAAATTTTTTTACATTTATTCTTCACGTTGTTCATCACTAGGTATACAAAAACTACTGATTTTGGGGCATTGATCTTGTATGCTGTTATTTTGCTGTACTCATTTATTAGCACTAGTAATGGCTCTAGGTTTTTTTGAATATTTGACATGCAGTATCATGTGACCAGCAAACAATGAGGATTTTACTTATTCCTTTCTAATTTGGAGGACTTTTATTTCTTTTTCTTGTCTAATTGCTCTGGTGAGAACTTCCAGCACAATGTTTAATAACAATGGTGACAGTGGGCATCCTTATCTTGTTCTTGACCTCAGAGGGAAAGATTTCAGCCTTTCCCCATTGAGAATGATGTTAGCTCTGGTTTTTTTCATATCATATTGAAGAAACCTCCTTCTATTCCTATCCTTTGAAGTGTTTTCATCATGAAGGCATTTTGATTTTTTTAAATGCCTTTTCTACATTAATTCAATGATCATGTAGTTTTTTCCTCTTTGATTTGTTGATATGCTGTATAACATTAATTGATTCTTTTATGTTGAAACAACCTTGCATAGCTGGAATAAATCTCCCTTGGTCATGATGTATAATTCTTTTAATGTGCTGCTGGATTTGATTTACAAGTATTTTGCTGATGATTTTTGCATCTATATTCATTAAAGAGATTAGTCTGTAATTTTCTTTTCTTATAGCACCTTTGTCTGTCTTTGGTGTGTTAGAGTGATGTTGGCCTCATAGACTGAGTTAGGTAGCTTTCCCTTTTCTTCAAATTTGAAGAGTTTGAGCAGGATTGGTACTAATTCATTATTGAATACTTGGTGGAATTCACAAGTGAAGCCATCTGGTCTGGAAGTTTTATTTTGAGGGTGCTTCTACATGACTGTTTCAATCTCTTTATTTGTGATTGGTTTGTTGAGGTGGTCTATTTCTTCTCGAGTCAATGCTGTTTGTTCATACTTGTCATGGTTAGGGATATGTGTCAACTTGGCCAAGTTGTGATGTCTGTTTATCTGATTGGGCAAGTGCTGGCCTGTCTGTTGCAATGAGGACATTTCATAGGATTAGATCATGATCACGTCAGCTGCATCCACAGCTGATTCCATTTGTAATCAGCCAAAGGGAAGTGTCTTCTACAATGAGTGATGCTTAATCTAATCACAGGAAGCCTTTTAAGGAAGATTCAGAGGAGACAGGTTCCATTCCTGCTTCGGCTGGTGAGCCTCTCCTGTGGAGTTCATCCAGACCCTCCATCGAAGTCATTGGCTTCACAGCCTGCCCTGTGGATTTTGGACTCTGCATTCTTGTGGTCACATGAGACACTTTTATAAATTTTATATTTGCAAGTGTTCCTTGTTGATTCTGTTTCTCTAGAGAACCCCAACTAATACAATACTTTTCTAAGGTGTTGTCCATTTCATCTACATTGTATAGTTTATAAGCATATAGTTGTTCATAGTATCCTCTCATCTCTTTCATTTCTACTGGGTCTGTGGTTTTGTTTCTCTTCCATTTCTGATTTTATTTATTTACATTTTCTCTTTTTTTTCAACATAGCTAAGTGTGCATCTATTGATTTTTCCCAAGGAACCAAATTCTGTTTTTGTTGGCTTTCTCCATTGTTTTCATGTTCTCAATTTCATTTATTTCTGCTCTAATCTTCATTTCTTTTCTTTCTTTGACTTGTGGTTAGTTTGCAGTTTTTTTCTCTAATTCTTCCAAGTTAACAGTTAATTCCTCAATTTTTCTCTTTCTACTTTTTTAATATAGGCATTTAAGGCTATAAATTTCCCTCTCGACTTCCAGGCCAAGATGGCAGCTTAAGAATGTGTGCATTTTACTTCATCCTCCAAAACAACTACTAAATAACAAGAAACAGTACAGAACAGGTCCTGGGGCCACGTCAGTGACTGGACACACAGCATACCCCAGTCTGGATGAGCTGGACTGGCTGCAAGCCCCCCCAGAACCGTGAGTTCCCCATGCCATGGTGGGCGGTGCCCCTCCCCCACAAGCTGCTTCCCAGAGGGGAAAGGAAAGAGGCTTTACCAGCAGCAGGGGCTGAGCCCAACCAAATGCCAATTATGGAATTAACAAATTCTGACTACTAAAAATAGTCCCCTAGCTCAGGTGAACCTGGTCAAAGCAGAGGTCACTCATTTTTGTCCCAGCGCCAAGGGGGCAGGGCTGACAGAAAAAGAAAAAAAGAAGGAAACAGGTTTTTGTGGCTGTGTTTTTAAAAAGGCTTTACTGCCTTTGGATACAGTGGCAGGGTTCCTCAGGCTGCAACTGCCCCAGGCATAGGCAGAAACAAGCTCGTTTGAGGGCTTGTCTGGAGCCTGTGCCTTCTGTAGGGGAGGGGTGAAGCCCAACTCAGGTGGGATCCCTCCCTCAAGGAATTCAGACACCAGTGCTTGGTAATTTGAAGCCATTAAAACCAGCCTACAACCTCTCCTCTGTCTCCACCATGCCCCCATCAGGGAGAGTCTGCCAAAGTTAAAGGTACCACATCATCTTATGCTAGTGGGACCTGCAGGCAGACAAGCACCACATACTGGGCAGGATAAGAAAAACAGAGCCCAGAGACTTCACAGGAAAGTCTTTCAACCTGCTGGGTCTCACCCTCAGGGAAAACCAATGCAGGTGACTCCTTCCTCCTGATAGGAGGCCAGTTTGGTCTTGGAAAATCTGGCTGGGGTCTATAATAACTAAGTAGACCCTCCTAAGTGTGTTTGGGGGGGGGGCAAGCACCATACAAGCAGGGCAGAAAACAAGAACTGAAGAATTCTCCTCTGTTAAACAAAATTTAAGCTAGAGGTCCAGATAAAGCTGAACTGAATGTCAAAGAACAGATAGACAACAAATTCATCCAGCAAGAAAACCCTAGATAAAAGAAGTGAAAGCAATCTCCAGAATAAACTAATTAAGGTAATTAAATGCCTAGACACCATCAAAAAATAACAAATCATACTAGGAAAATTGAAGATATGGCCCAGTCAAAGGAACAAACCAACAATTCAAATGAGATGCAGGAGCTGAAACAATTAATTCAGAATATAGGAACAGACATGGTAAACCTCATCAAAAACCAAATCAATGAATTGAGGGAGGATATAAAGAAGGCAAGGAAGGAAGAAAAAGAAGAAATCAAAAGTCTGAAAAAACAAATCACAGAACTTATGGAAATAAAAGGCACGGTAGAAGACATGAAAAAAACAATGGAAACCTACAATGGTAGGTTTCGAGAGACAGAACATAGGATTAGCAAACTGGGGGACGGAACATCTGAAATCTGGCAAAAAAA
>PVIY010058957.1:0-11958 GCA_004026745.1 Myrmecophaga tridactyla | reverse complement strand
TAAGGGTCCTCTTTCATTCTTCTGGCTATTGATATCCAGTTCACCCATGTCCATTTATTGAGAAGACTGTTTTGTCCCAGTCCAGTGGATTGGGGTGTCTTGTCGAATATCAGTTTACCACCAATTTGGTAGTCTATATCTGTGCTCTCAATTTGATTCCATTGGCCAATATTTCTATCTTTGTGCCAGTTCCATGCTGGCAGCTGTAAGACAAAGAATAAAGTCATGAAGCATGTAACAACATGGATGGTCCTTGAGGACTTTATGCTGAGTGAAATTAGAAATTAGCCAGAAACAAAAGGACAAATACTGTATGGTTTTACTGATATGAACTAACATTAATGAATGAACTTGAAAAATTTATTCTTATGCATTCTATAGATATCCCTTTTTTAATTTATGGTGTATTAGAGTGGCTAGAGGAAAGTAACTGAAACTGTAGAGCTGTGTTCCAGTACCTATGTTTATTGAAGATGATTGCATAAGGATACAGCTTTCACAATGTGACTCTGTGATTATGAAAAAAAAGAATATTAAAATTGAATTAACTATAGTCTGTAGCTTTTATTAGGGTGTATTTTCCCCCATATACCACCCTATTATTAACACCTTGCAGTTGTTATAGTTTGTGAAGTAACATTTTTATAATTGTACTGTTAACTGTAGTCCAAGATTACACTAGGGTTTACTGTATCATACATTACTATGTTTTATCTTCTCATTTTTATTCTAATAGCATATATATGACCTAAAACTTCCCCTTTCAACCACAATCACATATATCATTTAGTGCTGACAATTACATTCAAAATATTGGGCTATTATTGCCACCATCCATTTCATTTGTGTTGTCACATTTATCAGGACTTCATTTCTTTTTATTCCTGAATAATATTCCATTGCACATATATACCAAAATTTGTTTATACATTAATCAGTTGATGGACACTTGGGTGGCTTCCGTCTTTTGACAATTGTGAATAATGCCTCTATGAATATTTGTTTGCGAATATCTCTTTGCATACCTGCTTTCAATTCTTTCAGATATATATCTACTAGAGGGATTGCCAGGTCATATAGTCATCCTTTATCTAGCTTTCGAGGAACTGCCAAACTGTCTTCCACAAGGGCTGCACCATTTTACATTTCCACCAACAATGAATGGACATTGCCATTTCTCCACATCCTATCAAATCCTTGTAAATTTCTGTTGTTCTTTCTTTGCTAATAATAGCCATTCTAGTGGGTGTGAAATGGTATCTCGCTGTGGTTTTGACTTATATTTCCTAATAACTAGTGATGTTGAACATCTTTTCAGGTTCTTTTTAGCTATTTGTATATCTGCTTTGGAGAAATATCTATTCAAATCTTTTACTCATTTTTAAAATTTGGCTGCTTGTCTTTTTATTTAGGTCTTTGATCCATTTTGTGTTAGAGTCTATGGTGTGAGATAGGATTCTTCTCGCATTCTTTTGCACATGGTTATTCAACTTTCCCAGCACCATTTGTTGAAGAGGCTATTCTTTCTCAACTGAGTGAACTTGGAAGCCTAGTCAAAAAGCAATTAACTATAGTTGTGAGGGGTTATTTCTGAACTCTCAATTCAACTCACTGTTCTACATATCTAAACTTGTGCCAGTACCATGCTTTAGGACCACTGTAGCTTTGTAATAAGCTAGAAAGTCAGTAAGTGTGAATTCTCCAACTTTGTTCTTCTTTTTCAAGATGTTTTTGGCTATTTGTGGGGTCCTTACCCTTACAAATAATTAATAATTGGGTTTCCCATTTTTACCAACTAGGCTGTTGGAATTTTTATTGGGATTGCATTAAATCTGTAAATAATTTTAGGTAGAACTGACATTTTAACAAATGTTTATTCTTCCAATCCATGAGAATGAAATATCCTTCCATTTATTTAGGTATTTGATTTCTTATAGCAACATTTCCTAGTTTTCTGTTTGTAATCCTTTATATTCTTGATTAAATTTATTCTTCAACATTTGATTCTTTAGTTCCCAATGAAAATGAATCTTTTCCCTTTGTCTCCTCCTCAGATTGCTAATAACTAGTGTTTAGAAACACTACTATATTTGCATGTTGATCTTGTACCCTGCCACTTTATCAAAAAAAGATGCTGGATTTTGTGAAGTGCCCTCTTAGTGTCAATTGAAATAACCATGTGATTTATTCTCTGTGTTTTGTTCATGTTGTGATTACATGAAGTGATTTTCTCATTTTGAACAACACTTGAATACCTGGGATAAAACCCACTGAATCATGGTGTACAATTCTTTTAATGTGCTGTTGGATTCAACTTGACTGCATTTTGTTGAGGATTTTTGTGTATATATTTTCATAAGAAAAATTCTTTTGTAATTTTCTTTTCTTGTTATACTTATCTGGGTTTGATATTAGGATGATGTTGGCCTCATAGAATGAGTTGAGTAGTGTTCCTTCCTCTTCAACTTTCTGGATGAGTTTGAGCAAGATTGGTATTGATTCTTCTTGGAATGATTGGTAGAATTCACCTATGAAGTCATCTGGTTCTGAGACTTTCTTTGTGGAAGATTTTGATGACTGAGTCAACCTCTACTTGTAATTGGTCTGTTGAGATATTCTATTTCTTCTAGAGTCAGTGTAGGTTGTTTCTAGACATTTGTCCATTTCATCTAGGTTGTCTAATTTGTTGGCATACAATTGTTCATGGCAATCTTTCATAATTTTTTTAATTTCTGTAATAATGTACTGTCCCTCATTTCTGGTTTTACTTATTTGTATCTTCACTCCTTTCTATTCAAGTTTTTTTTGCCCATTTTTAAAACAAATTGTTTTTCTTTTTACAGTTGACTTGCAGGACTTTTTATATTTTCTGGCTATTAAACCCTTATTGGATATTTATTTTCCAAATATTTTCTCACATTGGATAGGTTTGTCTTTTTATTTTCATGATAAAGTTCTTTAAGGAACAAAGATAATTTTTGATTTTTGATGAAGTACTATTTATCTATTTTTTCTTTTGTTGCCTGTGCTTTGGTTGTAAAGTCTAAGAAACGATTGCCTAATACAAGGTCCTGAAGATGTTTCCTTATGTTTTCTTTTGGGAGTTTTCTAGTTCTGGTTCTATATGTAGGTCTGTGATCCATTTCGAGTTAATTTTTGTGTATGATATGATGTAAAGGTCTAGCTTCATTTTTTCCATACGGATATTCATTTTTCCCAGCACTGTTTGCTGAAGAGACTATTCTTTCACCAGTGAGTGGGCTTTGCGCCCTTGTCAAAAATCCATTGGCTGTAAATGTGAGGGTTAATTTCTGAATTCTCAATTCAATTCCACTAATCTTTATAGCTATCCTTGTTCTAATACCATGCTGTTTTGATTTCTTTGGCATTATAGGTTTAAGGTTTCCAAAGTGTCAGTCCTCTAACTTTGTTCTTTTTCAAGATGGTCTTGGCTATTTGTTATCCACCAATATAGATTTGATAATTGGCTTTTTATTTCTGTAAGAAAGGCTGTTGGAATTTTGATTGAGATTATTTTGAATCTATCAATCACTTTTGGTAGAACTGACATCTTAACAATATTTAGTCTTCCAATCCATGAACATGGAATGTCTTTCCAATTTTTATTTAGGTCTTCTTTGGTTTATTTTAGCTATGTCTTTTAGTTTTCTGTGTACAAGGCCTTTATAATCTTGGTTATTTTTATTCCTAGATTTTTTTTTTCTTTTAGTTGCTGTGCTGGTTTGAACAGAAGTATGCCCCCTAAGAAAAGCCATGTTTTGATATAAAACCCATTCCTTAAAGGTAGAATAATCTATATTCAATACTGTATGTTTGAAACTGTAATGAGATTATCTCCCTGGTTGATGTGATTTAGTCAAGAGTGGTTGTTAAACTGGATTAAGGGACGACATGTCTCCACCCATTTGAGTGGGTCTTGATTAGTTTCTGAAGTCCTATAAAAGAGGAAACATTTTGGAGAAGGAGAGATTCAGAGAGAGTGACACTATGAAGCAGAGAGTCCACCAGCCAGCGACCTTTGGAGATAAAGAAGGAAGACGCCTCCCAGGGAGCTTCTTGAAACCAGAAGCCAGGAGAGAAAGTTAGCAGATGATGCCGTATTCGCCATGTGCCCTTCCAGCCGAGAGAGAAGCCCTGACTGTGTTTGCCATGTGCTTTCTCACTTGAGAGAGAGACCCTGAACTTCATCGGCCCTCTTGAACCAAGGTATCTTTCCCTGGATGCCTTTGATTGTACATTTCTTTAGACTTGTTTTAATTGGGACATTTTCTCGGCCTTAGAACTGTAAATTAGCAACTTATTAAATTCCCCTTTTAAAAAGCCATTCCGTTTCTGGTATATTGCATTCCAGCAGCTAGCAAACTAAAACAGTTGCTATAAGTGGAATTGTTTTTCTTGATTTTTTCTTCAGGTTCTTCATTATTAGTATAGAAACACACCTTATTTTCACATGTTTATCTTGTATCTTCTTTTTTATTGACTCTAACAATTGAGGTTTAAGGTCTACCAAATTTGAATTTGATTTAAACATTTAAAGAAAAGTCCATGGCTCAAAATACATCTTTCCTTTATCACACCAAGTATGATATGTCACCATTTGCAATATCTATCATCCAGTCTTCTCAGTTACAGACAACATAATTCACTCCACTGCTTTTAACAGAGAGAAATTTGTTTGAATCCTATTAAATAGCACAAGAAAAGGCCAAGGCTCAGTCTTAAATGCTAAATATCTAGGAGGAATGTGCTCAGGAATCATGTATCCTGGGAGAATAACAGCTTTTTCATACCAAGGAAATATTGTTGTAAAATGCCATTTTCAACATTTAGTGTTTACTTCTGATCTTGCTTTAACTTTAGGAGGGCCACCTAAGAGGACACAGATGCCTCTTTTTCCATACTTCTCAGCAGGTCTGGTTGGATCATGTATGTCCTTGCATCAGGGCTGAAGTATTTAAGTGTGAGGTCCACAGTCTTCCATATTCTCATACTCTGCACCTGTCAACCCTTTAGATGAGGACAGGGTGACTTGAAGACACTAGGTGGTAGAGACTAAAGAAGAAAGCAACCTGGATTCTCGGATCTGCCTTGAGGAAAGTCATCAAATAGTACAGCTCCTTTGACCAAGGACGCAGTATCTGACTAGGTGAGTAAAGAATAAATTTTTATTGTGTTAATTTTTGTTAACTTTCGTTGTATTAATTCATTGAGATTTATGGATTTTTTTTTGTTAAAAGTGTTAAGATAAATCACTGTGATTGATATGTGTGAGAAAATGGCATTATTCATAAATATATATATATATAACACAAGAAAATAATTCGATTCGATTCTAATCATATTTTTCGTCACTAGTCACACTATCTTGTTTAGTATTTATAGGTGGCTCTCTTCCTATGGTAACTTACTCTGTGACTTTGCTCCCAGTCAGCATCTCATCTTTATTTTGTAGGATATTTAGCCTCCAGAGGTTTCCTTAACCTATATTTTAAGGGTTTTGATGGTATTAATAGATTATAATCTACACTGTTTCCAGTCTGGTCAAATACAGCTTTTAATTCAGTAGGCAATCAATTATTCTTTATTGTTTTTAAAAAAAGCATAACCTTGTACTTGCTTGAGATTATGCTAGGAATTTTACCTGTAGGCTTCTCTTTGTTATAGAAGGTTAGGGAATGCAGCTATGGTCAGCCTAGAATGGAATAAAATAAACAATATAAAAGTTTGGTGTTGGCTGAGATTAGAAAAATGTCTGAGAGTCTCCATGATCTGTCACCAACTCATCCTTTTGTTTGCCACTTATCATTTTAATCTGCCACTTCATCACCCTTGACAAGACATTCATATCAAAACGGAACTATTCACCATTTCCATAGGAAATGGTACTTTTGCTAACTTTGGGCATCCTAGCTTATACTGTTTAATAATCCTGAACTCTACTATTCTCCCATCTTTCTCTTTAGGTGCTGAAGTTCTAATCATTCAAGGCCTTGGACCCCAAACTAATAAGAGATTGCACAATTGAGCAGCACTTTACAATATTCAGGAGCTTTTCATATCTTTTATCTCATTTGGTTGTTACAATAACTTTTTCAGAATTTTAGATTATAATCAAGTTGGTTTAAAGTATCATTTTTCAGGTAGAGAACATAGAAATCAGAGATATTTTTTGACCTGCTAAAGATCATACAACTACTTGATGATGAAGAATTTGAATTCAAGTAATTTGTCTTAAAGCACAGGTTATTTTTTTCTCAACACCACATATGCCCCCACGTAGCGCCTTTCATTTCATGAAATAATAGGATTTAAGAATTGGAACAGCATTTGAAAATATAATTTAGGTACTACTGACTTTCTTGCTTTCACTTATTTTTTTTCTGGTAAGCTTCCTTGAAAGAAGAAATGGCCAGGCACTATATCAGTGAATTAGCATTCAAAATAGTATTCGTGGTTGAAATGTACCAAGACTGCATTTTCTGCCATTGAAAACTGTAGCTTTGTGATTGATTTTATCACATGGTAAACATGTAAAAAAAAAATATCTTCATGAAGTTCCAGCTTTATTGCTAAAGACTGGATTTTGAAATGGCAATTTGCTGCTTCCATGTCGTGGGACAACTTTTGTTTTGTTTTGTTTTGTTTTTTTACCAAGGAATGTTAAAATCAAGTACAATTCCTAAGAATTCTAAAATTATAATGTATGGTTTGACTGACTTGTTAAAAGTGCTAAGCTCCAGGTTAAGCGATTCGTGAGAATCTTTGATTTTTCCAAAATGATACTATGAGCTTTTGAAATGCCTTTGCTCTGCCCAGTCGTCTGATTTCCCTGTGGAGAATACAGACACTGTGGTATTTTGATCTCCAAAACAAGGCCTTTGGGAAATGCCAAGCCAGCATAAATCATAAAGCTTAAAAGTGCCTGCTGCACCACCACGACTACTATGTGTCTTCTTTACGTTTCTGTTCCTGCATATACCTCAAAGAAATTGAAATGAATCAGAAAACTTGTAGCTTGGGGTGATGGAAAATAAGAAGAGGATTACATTTCATCATTCTTTTTATTCCTGAGCTCTAGTTCCTAGGCCTTTGGACAAGTAGAGTGAGATGAAAGATGGTACCTGCTGTCTTGCTGAAAGATAGAGCCATGGTTCCTGGGGCTTAGGTACAAGCCCTGGGCTGAATACATCACAGTTAAATGTTGGAAATGACTTAGTTGGCTGTTAGCAGATAGAAATACAGCTTTTTAGTTCATGACAGTGGGGTAGGAGGAAAAAAATGAAAATGACTTGAGGCTTATTGGGGACACAAAGAGAGATGAGAGAGCAACTGAAAGACATAAGACGTTATTGCATGGTTGCCACTCTTATTGTCATCTATACTTTGGGGCTTGTTGAACTATCCTTTACTGTACTGATGAGAGAAGAATATTGAACCAGAAGGTTGTAGATCTGGATTTCAATTATTGTTTCAATTTTCTCTAATTATGTAACTTTGGCCAAATCCCTTCAATTTTTTATTTATCTCTTTTTCTTTTCAATAGAATGGATTTGTCACTCTCAATCTTTTATACCTCACTGGGCTATTCTGAGGCTCAAGTAAGATATTGGATGATGAAGTCTCTGGTAAATCAAGTGCTAGAGAAATGTAAGCAAATCATGCAGGAGACTCAGGTTTGATTCTCCAACCATGCACCAAATAAAAAAAAGAAGAAGAAAAAGGAAATGTAGGCAATTATTGCGATTACATAAAGGATGGTCCCAGCAAATCTTTTGGCATTTCTTCAAACATTTATGTAAACACATTGCCTCAATGTCTTTGCTTCATAAGATTTCAGCTTTCAATAGAGACACTAAAAGTTAGAATCTGGGATTAGGGCAGTAGCCTGACCTGAAATTTTCTCCTGTGGCATGGCGTTTCACCAATTAAAATTTCAGGTGTGCTACCCTGTCTACACTTTGGGTTGGATACCATGTGCCAAAGGAATGTGTCCATGCCCTTGCAGATTCCTATTATGTGCTAGAAGGCACTCCCTCAGGAGTCAACTACAGAATAGTACTACAAATGGATGGATATAGTACTTTTCTCACCTTCTTTCTTTCTTTCTTGACATAAACAGGTATTTTCTATATATATACACACATATAAAAATGAGTAAAAGAAATATTCATTCTAGTGTGCAAACATTTTTGTAGAACTCAGAATCTTGTTATGAGTTTCTTTTAAGTTTTAGAAAATGGTATATCTGATATCCATTTAATTTTTCAGTTTGTCCATTTCATTGACGGGAAGGTAGTATGTTACAATAGAAGCAACACTGGAATATAAATAAGGTTTGGATGCACTGATTTTTAATTTGGCCATTTTCCCACTCATTGAAACAAGAAAAATAAACTGTAAAGAGATGAAGGGATCTGCTTAGGATGAACTAAAAGTTATAGCATGGAAAGCCCTTTTATTTTGACATGAGGAGTAGATGGGAAAAGGACCTAGCCTATTTGTATTCCTCATACCACTATAAATGATGTCATTTAATCCTTCCCTGCCTCTCACACAGTGCTTATAGTCAAGATTCTAACTCAGGGTAGAAAATATAGAAAGAAGAAATCCTTTCCAGCTACCTAAATAATTTAACACAATCTTTCATTTAAAAATATGAACGAGGAAAACATTGATTATTGGACATATATTTGTGAAAGTTAAATAAAAATGAGTGAAACAAACAAACAAAAATAGAAAAGCTGATGCTGAAGAGACCAGTGCAGTTCATGAAAGAAAAGATAGCTAAATATCTATTTCATTGAAATCATTAGAGAAATTCAAGAAGGTATTTCACTCATAAAACAAACAAATAGGATCCTTTTAAAAATGAGCAACCTGAAAACAACAAAGAGTTCATGCAAATTTAAAATGTTGGCCTTTTTTATTTTACAAAACAATGAAGAACTGGAAGAAAGTTCAAGTAAATCTCCCAGAACATTATTGAAACAAAGAAAACAAAGATGAAAAATTTGACAGAAAAAATGAGAGACATAGAGAACCAATATCTATCTAAAATGAAGTTTGAAAAGACAAGAGTAGATGGCAGGAAATTTTAAAGAATTCACAGAAGAAATGTATTCAGTGTTGAGCAGGATTAAAAAGAGAGAGAGAGAGAGAGATACAATGTGGTGAAATTTCATAACATTAAGTAAAAAGAGGGCATCTGAAAACTTCAATAGAGGAAAACAAATAACACAAATAATGTATCTATAAATTAGCAAAAATCTGATTAACATCAGTCTTTTCTAACAAATGAACTCGTGGAAGATAATAGCTTTAAAAGTGCTATGGAAGGAAAAAATTAAACCTAGAAATCGCTTTACAAAAATTAGCAATCAAATGTGTGCCAAATACAGGTTTTTTTCAGGCATTCAAGGACTCAGAAAGTTTGTGTAAAATAATATGAGATGAAGATATTCTAAAATTGATTGTGGTGATGAATGTACAGCTATGTGATGATAGTGTGGTGTATTGATTATATACCTTGGATGGATTGTATGGTGTATGACTATATCTCAATAAAATTGCATTAAAAAAGGAAACAAAAGTGCTCATTTCTTGCATTTTATCTAGCTTAGGATATTATCACTCTTTAATTTTTGCTGATCTGATGAATACATCACTTTAATTTGCACAAAAGACAGAAAAGGAAAAATATTGATGTATAAAACAAAATAAAATAATCATATGTCATAATGAAAATAAAACCAAGAAACAGAAAAAAAAAAGTGTAACTATCTGGGAAATGTTCTTCAAGGCCTATTGCTTTTGCTAAATGCATATACACACACATATACACAAATAAAATTTCACCATATAACACCGAATCTGCTTAGTATTATACTTCTGTCTTAATAATTAGTAGCTATGAAAAATACTTGGATTCTTTTAGAGTAGACCAAAGAGATATCATGCAAATGACTCAGCATGTTCTTCTACTTTTTACTTTTCCTCTATAAATCCTGTATTTCTTGGTAAAGTTAACTCCTTGATTTTTACGTCCACATCTGATGGCAGTGGGTGTTGCAAATGGCAAGAGCCAGTCCTTGCTAGTTGAATACCAGCAGAGAGCTAATTTCACCTTCAAATGGTTGTTAAAAATTGAAGAAACCACCATATAAATTTGGATTGATAAATGATTAAATGACAAAAGGATATTCTATTCTGAGTGACAACCTTCCAATTCTGAAGAAAGTGTTAATCTAAGGGTGAAAAAAAACAAACCGTTGGAATTATTATAAGGGGTAATGTATGTCATCTTTCTACCAGAACACCAGTTTCTAAACTCCGTTTTTTATGGGCAATATTTTTTAAATTGTGTGTTCTATCTGCTGACAGAGATGCAAAAATGGATGTAAAAGAAGTCATGAGGTGCTATGTTGCTAATCCTAAGCCACCACATCAGAGATCTGATTCTGGTGACAGGTGTATTTATCTTATTTTAGTGAATATTCTTTGGTTAGAAGGAATGCATGTTCTTTGCTTAATTGGCCAGATTTGGGAGTTTTACTTTAGCTTCTACCAAACTTAAAAGCTAAAAATGTTATCCCCAGTATATGGAAGGAAGGTAATTTCTATTTAGCACCTTATAATGCCTGGGAAATGAACTAAGAAAATGAATGCACATCTTTCAATTAACAGATATTTAGCTCTACCTATGTTTCAGGTCCTCGTCTAGTTCTGTTGATACAAGTAGTGATCAAAACAGATAACATTTTCTGCCCTAATGGAGTTTAAATTCTAGTAACAGAATATAGTAAACACGGAAAAAAAAGTAAAGTTTGAGGGCAGATGGTAGGTCCTTATAGTTGTATGTTTTCAATATGGAAGCCATTAGTTGCATGTGGCTATAGAGTGCTGTGCCAGTTTGAAAGGATTATGTGCCATAGAAAAGCCATGTTTTAATCCTGATTCCATCTCTAGGTGGCAGACATTCCTCTTAATCCCTATTCAGTACTATAGTTTGGAAACTTGACTAGATTATATCCACAGAGATGGGACTCACCCAATTGTGGCTATTAACCTTTGATAAGAGGGAGATGTGACTCCACCCATTCCAGGTGGGTCTTGATTAGTTTACTGGAATCCTTTAAAAGAGGAAGCATTTTGGAGTAAGCTTCAGAGCCATGACAGAGCCACGAGAACCAGAGTCCACACAACTAGAGACCTTTGGAGATAAATAATGAATACACCCCAAGGGTAGCTTCATGAAACAAGAAGCCTGGAGATAAAGCTAGCAGACGTCCCTATGTTCTGTTCGCCGTGTGCCTTTCAAGTTGAGAGAGAAAACCTGAACTCCATCGGCCTTACTTGAGTGAAGATAGCCTCTTGTTGGTGCCTTAATTTGGACATTTTCATGGACTTGCCCTGCCTTAGACTTAATAAATTCCCCCTTTTAAAAGCCGTTCTGTTTCTGGTATATTGCATTCCAACAACTGGTAAACCAGAACAAGTGCTTACATGAGTTCTTGTCTGAATTGAGATGTATTGTGAGTGTAAAATATATGCTGGATTTTGAAGACTTAGTACATAAAAAAGAATTTAAAATATCTCATTAACAATTTTTATGTGGCTTATGTGTTGCATAATCGTATATTGGATATATCAAGCTATATAGAGTACACTTTAAAATTAATTTATCTGTGTCTCTTTACTTTTGTGAAGATAGTTACCAAAAAAATTTATTTGTGGCTAGCTTGATGCTTCTATTAGAGAGTTTGTTTTAGACTATTGCAAGGATTTTAATTTTTGTTTATAGGGGATCAGGGGAGTCACTGGAAGCTTTCAAGTAAAAGAGTGGCATGATTTAACCTACCTTTTAACAAGATTGCTCTGGCAGCTGCCCTGAGAATAGATTATAGAGGGAGGAAATGCAAGGTGACTACTTAGGAGATG